>DWEG01000107.1:0-13614 GCA_018245845.1 Apyrrothrix hygieia | reverse complement strand
GAACAGAGGAATGCTTGCCTGGTATCTACGCAAGCTGTGCGTTGTGAAATTCATGCAGATTAAATATGATTCTCATATATTTCCTGTTGTAACACCAGGATAAGAAATGAAACTTAAAATATGTATATGAACCAAAACGTAAACTATCATATCAACAACACATTTTAATAATTTAAAACGTTAAAATATTCATGATTATCAAAACTTAATAAATAGGTTTGTTTTATTTTTTTATGTAAATGTCAGTGCGTCTCACTGTAAATAGGTCAGCGTTCCACAGGTTGAGAACCACTGACACAGTAGGAAAACATCACACGATTACAGTTTAAGTAAGTCACGCCTCCTTTGTATGTATTTTGACGATCGATTGAAATCAATATTTTTTATTTGGATTCAAATTGCACAATTCTATTGCTATTTCGTCTGCTAAGAAGCACTATGCTGTATGTTGCGTCGCAGTTTGTCAAGTGGTAGGCAGACACGCTGCGCCACTGAATAATTAGTACACGCTTTATATCATACTTCAATCGTTCGGGTCTATGGTTTCTTTAACTGACGAGCATATATGACGACTTAATGAAAGTAGAAAAGCGAAAGGAGTCTGTTTAAACCGCAGTCGATGGATATCCTCAATCTCCGGTACCCCCATAGGAAACAGGCGGGGCCTTGTGCGTATGTGTACTTGAAGCTGTGTTCCCTTGCGCGGATAGTTAACAACCGTCTTAATATGTAACAGGGAACTATGTAGGCTGTGACGGACAGACAATCGAAGGAAATGTAAATATACAGAGCGGGGACAACGGATTCGCTTGCGACAATGCCAACTGTGAGCGTCGGAAGTGGCCCAAATGTTGGCCCAAATTTAGCCGCCAGGTCTCAAATTCATTCTGTTGTTAGTATACGTACATCGAGCCATATTTTTATCAGTCATTCGTTTCCTTATTAAGATGTTCTCGACTGACCCGCTGCACGCTGGTTCAGTTGTCAGTTGGTCCGTGTCAGTCGGATGCCGTGGGTTCGATTCCCGTTCGGTACTAATATTTGTGTGTTATGCATGAGTATTTGTTGTGTGTGGGTTAGAAAAAGTATCTTTGTAAGTATATATTTATATGTATATATGTAGATTATCAGTAGTCTAGTTACCACAACACAAGCTCATGGTGCTTACTTTTGATCAGATGGCGTGTGAAGAAGTTTATATTTCTTTTTCTGAAAGGTATATATTTCTTTTTCTGAAAGGTATATATTTCTTTTTATAAGATATTTATATTTTTTTTCCTATATTGCTAAGCTCTTGACAGAGCAATGATTATCTTTGGTAATATCTGATGTTCGCCTTATTAAGTAAAGTCATTTTATTCGTTTATTTATTGGCAGTCATGTTTATTTACAAGCAGTTGTTCCAAGAATCAAATTATGTTCGACCGTGGTACAGTAATATATTAAACATGTACATAACTATGACTGCCTCGTTCAAATCCCGGATTGAGTACTATTAGGTTTTTTTTAAATTAGAATGTCTAATAGTGGCTCGGAGTCTGGACTTGTGCCCGGTGTAGGGCAATAGACTCACCACCTATTCCATATCGGGACGTAAACGTAACTGGTGAAACCTGGGAGTGTACTACCTGCCTACTGCCTACCTCTTCGGGGATTACAGGCGTGCTGTTACGTTACGTTATGTACATAACCGTTCTTTGCTTATCAAGCCGCACTTGGCCAGCATGGAACGCTATGGTCTGAACCTATCATTCTGAAAGGAGACCTGTGTCCTACAGTGGAACGGTGCAGGGTTGATGATGAGATCAGGCTGTAGACGCTGGCACAGTTCTCGTCACGGTTTTTTCAGTTGCTTGCGCCACTGCTGAACACTTGTGATACAATTTCCTGTTATTGTCTGTCTGTCACAGGCTGGCAGTCTACTGGGTTGTGGCGCTGCTGGTCAAGGATTGTCGCTGTCTGTGGAGAAAGCGGGTAGAATTGGGCGCAATGAAGTGTTTGAGTTGGAGGTTGATTTTACATTTTAATTTCGGCTATTATAATAATGATTATTGTATCGTTATGCCACATCGTTTTAGCGGTAGGCAGAGAGCACCGAGCGCCAAATATCTGTGTCCTTACAGATCTGAAATGTTTCGTTTATATAGTCTTCCTAGGTGTTTTTAAGTTGCGGTCTGAACCTGCAACTTGACTCCGCAAACTGTCTATTCACCCTGTAAGGTAAAGCAGAAGTATCTTACCAATATTAATTTCGAGTGGTCATGTTTCGGAGCGGCCATGTTCACCTTTACAGCGCAATGACAATTGTGGCTAAACATTAATAATGGTGGCTTACGACGCCGCTGTCAAATAATTAAATGCGGTGTGACCAGTCGGCGGGCTCGCCCAATAGACGCGTTACGCAAACACACGCGAAATACCACGCGTGGGCGGCTCGTGGCGGCGCTGCACTCTCGCCGGGCCAGCAAGCGATGTCGAGCGCGCGAAGAGTTGATGAAATTGTTGTTACAACTGTAGTAGTAATGTCTTGGGACATCTACTCAGCCACCTGCTTAAAAGTGTAAGCATAGAAACGCGACGGCTGATAAAGGTAACATCACGTCTGTAATTACCGAACAGGTAGGCGTAGTAGTGTAGTACACTCCCACGTGTCACCAGTTACGTTTACGTCCCAATATGGAATAGGTGGTGAGCCTATTGCCATACGCCGGGCGCATATCCAGACTCCGAATCACTGTCTACCGACTCTATATTGAGAGATTATGTTGGGAGTGTACTACATTACTCTGCCTACCTCTTCGGAGATTACAGGCGTGAGTTACGTTTTTTAATTATTAAATAATCATTTAAGTATGATACGCCAGCTTTCCGCATCGTGGGAGTGTCGCACTGAGCTTAGCGCTCGGGTATTTCGTTGCGATCTAGATTTTAGAGATATAATTTGCACAGGTACTTGTGATTTTAGTGCATTCGCCGGTTATTTTTGGAAATACGTGGTCGGGTGACAGTTACGTCATGTCCCTTAAATACCTTTAGAGGTTTAAGTTAGTAACCCTAATGGTTACTAACTTATTGCAATTATTATAAATGTGAAAGAAGAGAATTGCGAAAGGAGAGAAAAGAGAATGATCCAGGTAAACCTACGAGTCTTCGATCAAACCAGAGACGTCTTAAAAGAAGGCGGGGTCAATTTTTTTACACCTCTGAGTTTCTACGACTTTAATAAATGTACAAGAGACGAAAGAAATTTGCCAGGATCGTAGCCAGTGGAAATCTTTAGTCTCTGCCAACCCCTGTGGGAAATAAGCGTGACATGAGCTTGCATGTCAAAATATACTTCCTCCTGGTTATGAAGTTCCTGTTGGGTGTCGTGCGTGAACTGGATATACATTCCTGAATCCAGAACAGATCAAATTTCTGATCCGGGATATCTGCCCTGTCGATAGTCGTCCTCGGATTCTCCGTGGCACGGGCCAGCGTGGTCAACGTTGCGCCAAATGGTCCCCATAGATGTCCATCTACGTTTGTTAGTGCTCGCACAAAACAAAAATATTAAACTAACGAGGCGTAGAGGTCGTGGGACCGCGCGGGTCGCGGGTTCAGAGCCGGCTCGCTGCAATTTGCCAGTCACCATGTTTTGTGTGTTTCTTGGACTTTATATAACTTTAACTATTCATATAATGTATTGATTATTTCATTTGGCTTCATTATTAAGAAAGATGTTTTTAAAAATTAGTTACGTGCTTATTATTTATCCACATTAATATGTTGAATAGACAAATATTACTGCCTCGTCGGTTGAGTGGTTGAGAGGTCCTGGTTTCAATTCCCGGGTCGGGTACTATTGGATTTTTCTAAAAAATAGAATTTCTAGTAGTGGCTCTGAGTCTGGATTTGTACCCGGTATATGAGAATAAGTTCACCCCTTATTCCATCGTGGGACGTAAACGTAACTAGTGAAACTTAGGATTACTGCGCTCCTCTGCCTACTTCTCCGGGGATTACAGGCGTGATGTTACATTTTTTATTTTTTGAAATGTACAGATTTTATTTCATAATTATCCGATAAGATATAATTTTGCGAAAATCCTACAAAAATTGATACAAAAATTGACTATGTTATTAGGAAATTATGATCAGTGATTTGTTTTTATGAATATCAATGAACTTTTGCCCCATGTATGGCAATAGACTCACAACCTATTTCATATTGGGACGTAAACGTAACTGGGGAAATGTGGGAGTGTACTACACTCAATTGCCTACCGCTTCGGGGATTACCGACGTGATGTTATGTTTGATTTGTTTTTCGATATAAAGTACATTTAACGACATCATACATTTTGTGTCCCATAATTTTTGGAGCGATCCTGGTGCCAGTCGTCGCCAACTAACTCCGCCTGCAATCGGACGATCACGATGTCCCCGCGGCGCTGCACAAAGCAACGAGACGAGAGGCGAGATACGGCGTATGTTCGTACATATGTAAATGTTAATGCTAACGAACCATCTGTGTTGAAGGCGGCTGTATGGGACCATATGTCCCGGGTTCAGGGTGGGTGAATGCACTGACTGACATAAATGTTTCTGAGAGGAGACCTGTGTTCAGCAGTGGAAGGATAAATGGGTTGATGATGTTAATGAGAATACGTTAGGGATAATTTTTTTTTATTACTCTGTGTGGTAACTATCTGTTTGGTCACAGGCGCGTTAATTGACTGCCTCGTTGGTCGGATGGTTGCAAGCGCGACTGCTAATCGAGAGGTCTTGGATTTGATTCCTGTGTCGGGTACTATTGGATTTTTCTAATTAGATTTTCTAGCAGTGGCTCGGAATTTCGACTTGCGCCCGGTGTATAGCAATAGGCTCACTCCCTATTGCACGGTGGGATGTAAACGTATCTGATGAAATGTGGAAGTGTAATATCTATCTCTTCGGGAATTATAGGAGTGATGTTTCCTACCATATAAAAATTGGAAATGTACATTGGATAAGAATAAAAATATATATGTACATATGAATAACGCAAAGCAAATCCGGCCGTGTTTTTCCATCAACAATAAAGGCGAGCCAAGCGCACGAAGTAGCTCGCAATCAGACCATCACGTTGCCCCAGCGGCGGCTTACAAAGCACTGCGGATAGATGCACCGCGCGCCACGCGTAGGGCTGCCACGCGTGCATCATCATGAGGAAACATGCAGTCTAGAGCTCTCCATTATCTTCTCAAAGACTACACAAGTCTGACAACCCGCACTCGTCTAGCGTGGAAGATATCGATACTCATCTATAACACTTTTATCGTTACTCTTGTCTATGTCCAGTGGTGGACTTAGACACTGATGATGATGAACCACATTAAAGGACGCTCAAGTGGATTATTTTACTTGTATGTAAACTAAGCATGACACGGCGCGGTGGTTCGTTCCCGTCCACATTGTCGGATAGTTATCATTTATAACAAATTAAAAACAAAACATGTACATTGTAGGAGTTGGTAATGACGGTACCTAATGACAAATGCAAGTAAAAAT
Source organism: Apyrrothrix hygieia (assembly GCA_018245845.1). Taxonomy (NCBI): domain Eukaryota; kingdom Metazoa; phylum Arthropoda; class Insecta; order Lepidoptera; family Hesperiidae; genus Apyrrothrix; species Apyrrothrix hygieia. The sequence continues at coordinate 8,082 of DWEG01000107.1, read as the reverse complement.
TAACTAAAATATATATGATTGAAAAGACGCGTGTGCCAACCCTAGACTGGCGCCCGATCTACCAGTGTTTACAAGATAATGTAACTTGTTAATTTATCACCTCGTAATTATTGATGAATATGTATATAGGTTTGATGTTGTGGCGAATTATGGATTCATTTCTGCTGATCAGTTTGCTGGGTGGTAATATATAAATAGTAAGTAAGTAGTTAATGGAACAGCGTCGTCAGGTCCATACCTGACCACGCTGTTCCATTGCGAAATGGTAAAGACATCGGACTGTGCCCAACCCTTCTGTTCCGCTTAATCATTTGAGATGTCCCCGAGGGTAAACAACTATTAAAATGAAAGTCGGGTTTAGTTTAAAGCTCCCTAGGGAACAAGGAGTCGCTGAAAGATAAGTGGAAGTTGAATCTTTGAATGGGGAGCGAAACATAATGTAGAAAAAATGATATTAAAATATGTTTAACCGTTTTTTAAGCGCAATAAGAATCATTTTTGAATCAATGTGGGAATAAATTCTTCTTATGTTTAATCTCAAATTTATGGTAAAATCGCTAATGAGTATAAAAATACTATCAGAATTGTATAGGTACTGATATTTCGCATTCCGTTCACCGCGATGGTGGTGTAATGGTCACCACAGTTGCCTTCTAAGCAGTTGATCCGGGTTCGATTCCCTGCCATCGTATTCTTTTCCATGCGGTCGAAGTTTTTTAAATTCCTTTTTCATGTGATTATTTTATTCATCATACAAAATTCATATGGATTTGATACCTAGAAAATTAGGAACTATTGGAAAATTGCAAGTTAAATGTACTGTTTTTTTATTTAATTTGTTTTTTTTTTAAATCCTGAAATTATTTGTTTATATTATCGTATAAATGAATTTAAACAATGCGTAAAAGCTTACATATTCAAACGTTTAATACTGGACGTTGGTTGAGTTGATGCAAGCGGGACTACTAATCGAGAGTTCCTGGATTCAAATCTTGGTTCGGTACCATTGGATTTTTTACTTAGAATATCTAGTCACGATTTCTTGTAACGGCTCGGAGTGTCGAGTTGTGGCCGGCGTGTGGCGATGGGCTGACCGCCTCTTCCATCGTGCGACGTAGACGTAACTGTGAAGCGTGAAAAATAGGCCTTTGACAAGTAAAGTTACATAAAAAATACTCTCAGACAAGTAAAGTTACATAAAAATACTCTCAGACAAGTAAAGTTACATAAAAATACTCTCAATTAAATCAAACTAAATACAGACTAAATTCAGATCTCTAAGACTATATGAAATCATTAAATGATCACTTTAGAAACATGTTCGTACAATAATCCCGAACATTAAATGTTATATTTCATGTATTGTTATAAAATTACTTGAACAGTTTCCAGGAGTGGTTACACGCAGGGAGGCTACCCCCGGGGGTCGTACCCACCCTTGCGAATGACGTGTAAAGTACACGGCATTCTAATTACATGACGGTGGCAATGTCTGGGAAATTCCTATGACTATTTGCATAATATGATTGGACCGGGGTCGTTTTGTAAGGTTATAAAAAAATCATAAAATAAGTAGAAATAAATGCATACATTCACATATGTTCACGACAGCTCCCTCACGGGGTAGGCACAGAGCACTGAGCGTGAAATATATCTATCCTTACAGACCTGCCGTGCTTGATTTAGAGTCTTCATTCTCTTCATTCATGTACCCCGGTTTCGGACACTTTTGAAAAGACAAGAAACATAGAATTAAATAGAATTAAATAAAATATTATAAAATAACCGCAGTCAGGCGATACATAAGTTGTATCTGTAATGTATCCTTTATATTCTAGTAAAATTGAGAAAGGGCATACTCCAATGGTTAGGTCTGTAAGGATAGACATAATTGGCATTAGGCTTACTGCCTGTCCTTCAACGGACCTGGCGTGTTGATATAATAATAAATCAATTTGTTAATGTCCCCAGGAGCTTGCAGGTAGTATAGTGGCGAGTGTTAAACCCGGGCTAATTAGCAGTAATTATTGTGCGAAGTGGCGCTGATTGTCCGATAACTTTATAAGGTGGTAACAGCTGTAGTTTCCACCGCTTTACTTTTTCGAAATATTGTGACCGCTTAATTGAATGATAACATCACAATCAGAGCACGTGCAGCAGAATTTCATTAGTCGTATTATTTTCAATTTCCCAAGACCAACAGGCCGCATGTTCAGTGTGGGAATTATAAGCAAAGACCACTAGTGGACTTAGACAGGCTAATGCTGACGATGACAGCATTCGTATACTAATCTACAAAACACATATATTTGTTTACTAAGAACAGTATTAGCAATATTTAGTTTTGTGACGTCACATTTCAAAATAAAATATAATTCAGTATTATTACATTTATTTATAATACTTTAAATTGAATTAAATAATATTTTAAAATTTTTAGCTCTCAAATTCTAAAATATGTGACGTAACACACTTCTCACAAATGTGACCAGCGGTGACTAGGACTCGGGGATGAATTAAGCAATCATGAAATTCGTGTGACGTAATTTATGGATGACCCCTTTCAGGAAAAGGTAGATAATTCGTAGGTACCAACAATGAATATTTAATAAATGATAGATTTTTAGGGAAATTAAAACAAATGTAGAATTTAAATTAAATTATCGAGTGGACTTTCAAAAAGAATTTAAATACGAACCAACCACGATCTTACTAGACGGTTAAAATGCAATCTATTTGAAATCCTTTTTAAAAGCATTTCAAAAATTCGGACGTTTACTCATAATTATCAAAATATAAATAAAGCACAATCCCCGTGGTCGCTTGATAGGGAAGCAGTCGCACCAGTGTCCAGTGCTGGCGCCATATAAGGCCAGCAGCGCCTCGGGCGGGGTCGCACGCAAGGTCCACGCGTCGACGGGGTGGCTGACTTGGAGCTTAACGAAAATACTACTTAAAAAAAAAAAAACCACTAATTTGGTCATAATGGTCGTTATATAAGCGTTTTGGATTCATTTCCCGAGCATAGCGTATATTTATCTAACGAATTTTGTTAATTATAAACGTAACATCACGCCAGTAATCCCCGAAGAGGTAGGCAGATGAGTGTAGCACACTCCCACGTTTCATCAGTTAGGTTTACGTCTCACCATGCAATAGGAGGTGAGCCTATTGCCAGACACCGGGCACAAACCCTTCATTTTACGCCACACCCATAAAACTGCTTCGTTCGATCTAATGCTTGAGACACCATATATTATGTACTATTAATATATATAGATATATATGATTCACTGACGAGGTCAAGTAAACAATTTACAATCGATATAAATCTTAGCTGGACGTCCTTAACGAGCTGGCGAGTGAGGAGTCAACCGATGAGACCATCAGCACAATGTCATCACAAAGTCGACATTGTTGTTATTACGTACGCAATTAAATTAAACAGTATTAATTCACGCTGCCTCGTTGGTCGTGTTGGTTGCAAGAGCGACTGACGATCGAGACGTCCTGGGTTCAAATCTTCGGGCATTACAGTCGTGATGTTACGTTTAATTCACATCTTTCATTATTAGTTATTTTGATTTATTAATTTGCACACAGTGAGATTACGGAGAAAGAATCATGTATATATGACATTAGGAGATAGATGCTGAGGTAGACCAAGACTCGCCTATCATGACCAAATACATAATATACCAGACACTGGTTGATGGGGGAGTCAGAAGTCCCCGAAACTGGCGCGCATGTATGAATGTAGAAAAAGTATGTTAGCTCTGTGAGGATAGAGATATTTGGGCCTCGGTGGTATCTGCCTACCCCTTAGGGACCTGGCGTGGTATTAATAATTCTGAATATTTTTAAGATTTTCAAGTAATTTGTATGGTTAGAATAACTTCAACATTCCAAGATGATCGTCATTAACCTTTTACCGTTACACTATTGGACACGGGTCTCCTCTCATAATAAGATGATTAAGGCCTTAGTCTGCCACGCTGGCCAAATGCGGATTGGTAGACTTCAAGGCTGTTTATTTTCAACACGTTAGGTGTTACAAAATATTCATGTATGATTGCTAAACGTATATAAATTTTGCATGTAGCTAGTATCGTTATGATTTATCGAATGTCCGAAGCTTTATAATATTCCATTAATTACAGTTGCGTAATATCATTTACTATATACTTTATGGTAGTTGACAGTCCATTTGGCCCAGTAGCTATCTATCTGATATTCCGCAGGATATTCCGTATTCGATTCCTGGTTGGGTAGATCCGTGAGATTTGGTAATTCAGAATGATTTAATCGTTGTTGAATTCGGGTGTTTGTTTCTTCAAAACTACGGTGTTCTGTAAATCAATGTTTATGAAACAAGTCTGCCTTTCTTGGACAATCTTCGAAACTCTTGCCCTATTTTGTGGCTGTTTTGAGGGATTAGAAATCGGCAAAATTTCTCAAAATTACCTCGTCATATCTATAACATTGAGAAAGATCAGACCTGAGGAAGATAAGGGTTTTAGGACGATCTAACACACGCCAATAATTTCGAATCTCACATTTGCATATAGAGTCAGTCATTAAACTCCTACAAGGTGAGGTAATGTTAAGTATATAACATTTATGCTGTTTACAGTTGGAATATTTATCACAAAATTGTATGCAATAACTTAACACGGATTTTTATCGTAATCCTCATTTCGATCAGTGTCAATGGCACGCTGGCGCCTACTTGACACTTGCAACGCGTGAACCGCATGTCCTACGCGCATTCTCTTCCTCGATACTGTCTCGTAAACTCACCGCTGTTGGATAAGCGATGGGCGAGGAGAGATACACAGTTTTTCAAAATCATACCTTTTTGGCGGACTCGAGACAACAGATCTGAGTGTATTTTTAACATGGCATCAAGTTGCGTTTGCAAGTAACACATAGTTTATTGGCATGGGACAAAAATGCGCGCGTTGTTGTGAGTCAATTTATTAGCGTTGGACGAAGTAGTTTAACCCTCTTTGGAAATTCTGGATTTGGATCGACTAGCAACTTATCAGAGACTGTAAGACAGGTGTCAAAGAAACCAGACGCTTTTTACAACCTTAGTACTTCTGAGCGTTGCGATTAATATTTTATGTGAATTCTTCAGTCCAGATGGTAATGCATTTTATATATTTATAATAATGCGTAGGGTCACTCGATGAAGGCCCTAAAGCAAGCTGTCTCCGAGGTCTGAGTCCAGGATGTTGGGAGAATTTTCATCGATTATTGCTTATTGCGATTAATTTGTCGATATAAATATAGGTATTTGTCAATAAGTTGTAATAATTTGTTGTGCTTTTTTTGTACACGGGGAAATCCAGTAAAAGCCTTCCAATGTTGGGTACAGAATGACCAAGCTGGATTTCAACAAGTTTTGACTTAAAAACTGGGAAACTTTAACTGGTGAAACGAGGGAGTTTACTACACTCCTTTGCCTATCCCTTCGGGGATTACAGGCGTGATGCTACGTTGACCTAAAAACCCAACTGAAATAGACATTGTTACATCTAAATTCGATCGGTTTTTTAACCTGAAAATTATAATAATGCTTTCTAAATACATACTTACACAGACAATTTTACACCCAGACAAATACTCGAGCTCATCACACATATATCTCTTGTAGCACAAACTGAAACCTCGATCTCCTGCTCAACTGTCAGGATCATTGGCGAGAAGAGACCAACAAGTCAGTCAATTTATATCAATATTCACTTCCCAGCCTGCGCTCGTGCTGCGTATGTGTTGCCATCCACCCAGGGTTACTGTTATCATCCGTTAATGACCGACAGATGGCTCCAATTATAAGTTGTCATCTCGAAAACAGGAAACATGACGCACGATTAAATGAATTAACAGCAACCGATGCCTGTCTTATTGTCGTCCTTGTTATCAAACGACAGTCAGAACATCAGTTTACAGTTCTGCTAGTGTCGTGATAGGTTTTCTTTTCTGTTCCTTATAATAAGATCAAGACCTATCTTGATCACATAAATTAGCCTTTCGTTGATGGGAATTCCCATCTGTCCCAGAAGTCTCCGAAACCGGCGCGCGTGTATGAAGAGAGTGATGAACGTAGAAGAAACACATCTGGCCTGTAAGGATAGAGATATTAGTCACTTTCTGCCTTCTCCGCGAGGGACTTGGCAAGATGATATAACAGTCAGATTAGCTTCATGTAGTGAAGTTATTTGAAGAGATCGCTTATTAGCGATAAAACTGGCGCTTGGTCGTAGAAGTCGCAGCAGGGGGGCTGTAGATGGAGCTACTATGTATAGTTGTTTTGGAGGGAAACTTACAAAAGCTTGCCCCTTTTATAGACGTACTTTAAAAACTACGTGCAGATTTGCTAGATGTTTGAAACGTTTCTGCTTAACAAACGTAACATCACGCCTGTATCTCCCCAAAGGGATAGGCAGAGGAGTGTAGTACTCCCATTTTTCAGCGGTTTTTTTTATTCAGCTATAGGCTCGCGTTTGACTGGTGTCCCGCCTGATGGAAAGCATGATGTAGCCTAGGATATAGCTCGCTTGCCTAGAAAGTGCCTCTTCACTCTTGTCTTGAATAAGTCCAGGTTGTATCAATCGGGAAAAATAGATGCCGGCAAGGAATTCCACTCTTTCGCAGTCGACGATTTAGCGAACCGTTTAGTCCTGTTCAGCGGGGTGTCTACAAGATATGGATGGTACCCTGCCGTACGTCTAGACGTCCGATGACAAAACGGAGTAGGTGGAATCAAATTATGGAGCTCCTGTGCGCTCTCTCTAAAATGTATCCGGTAGTATAGTATACCAGTTGTGTTACACGCCCCGTGTACTAGGGGGTGAGTCTATTGCCATATTTATTGATGCTATATTGATGCTATATTGGGTTAGCAAATGTTTTAATTATATAAAAGAAACGTGGCCAAGGTCGACACAAGACTGTCGATGCGAGCCCGTTGAAGAATGCGAGCGCAATGTTTCGGGTCGACGACCGTTCTTGTCCGAAAACGAGAGGGAACTATCTTCGGCGGCCGCTCGAAGTCACTCTCGATTTTGGTTTCCATTGACAGTTACGCGATGATTAAGTTTTTACGTCCGTTTTGTGCAAGTCGTTCTATTATTCATTATCATCATCATCATCAACTCTTTCATCGGTCCACTGTTCCGTCGACTCGGAACTGCTGTCATAATGAGAAATTATTGTCATAAAACCCCTCGTTTTTCACTATTAATTAGCTTTAATTTGTTACTTGTACTACAAAAATGTATTTATGTGGAGAACGATGAACTATGGGACAAATATCGACTTGAACGAGCAACCCCGGTAAGTACTCAGAACGGGGATGAATAAAAGTGTTATATAAATTTATCATAACTTCACTTTATATATAATTTTTAGACTGCCTTGTTGGTCGTGTTGGTTGCTAAGGCGACTGCTGATCGAGAGGTCCTGGGTTAAATTCCCGGGTCGAGTACTATTGGATTTTTCTAAAAATTAGAATTTCTAGTAGTGGCTTGGAGTCTGGATTTATGCCCGATGTGTGGCAATAGACTCACCACCTATTCCATAATGGGACGTAAACGTAACTTGTGAAACGTGGGAGTGTACTATATTCCTCTACCTACGTCTTCGGGGAGTACAGGCGTGATATTAGGTAATATAATTTTTTAATGATGCTCCGTTTAATATCAGAACTGAAAAATAAATATTCAGCGTAGTAGTAGTTAATAAAAACTGTATATATCGAGTCTAGTTGCAATGGTAGGGGACATCAGTCAGTGGTTAATTGACGAACTTTTGGGCGGCTGTCGTATTTAATACTGATGCAACGAACTCTCTTTTTATGACAGTGTTTCATTGAATCATTTAATCGTTCCTCAAGTCCATAAAACACAATTATCACTCATGACGTGACCTAGTGATTTGCGGTCAACTCATTTAAATCTGAGTAAGTAAAAAAAACGTAACATCACGCCTGTAATCCCCAAAGAGATAGGCAGAGGAGTGTAGTACACTCCCACGTTTCACCAGTTACGTTTACGTCCCAATATGGAATAGGTGGTG
>DWEG01000106.1:0-13634 GCA_018245845.1 Apyrrothrix hygieia | reverse complement strand
AAAACAATCTTAATTGAAAATGAATAGACGTACCATATGCTTTGATGCACGAAACGCCTCAAGCAATTAATCAAACACGTGAAAATATAGATAATGCATATTGTTGTATGTTGTATATACATGAACGTCTCGGTTATCCATCGATGATATAAAGAGGTGATATTTTCGATAATTTGTATTCCAAATTATCATGCAGTGAATGAGAAGTTGAACGTGTCTAGAACATTCTATATTTAACCAACAACCAAATTGTTGCTTTCTTTACTTTATCATTACTTTGTCCCACCATGAGTAAAATTAAGAAACGCAATATATCGATTTTTTTTTGTTTCTAAATTGTTACTCGGGTTTACGTAACGTAAATTTTAAATTGTTAATGCCATCTGCGCTTTATCTAGACCAGTCATCCAATACAAACTTTGTAACTACGATGATAATGCCTTTTTGTTGAAAACTAACTTTTTTGTAGTAACCAGTAGGGGTATATAGTGAAAGCCATTTTCACAGAATCGCTACATTAATGTTGACATAATGTTGACAGAAAATCGAAATAAGAAAAGAAGTTACGCTGTGGAAATTTCCGAGGAATGTTCGTCCTCGTGTTTACGGGGGAAATGTTGGTTGGATTACGTAAAATATTGTGGAGCAATGAAGGAACACCAACGTGGCTGCGATAACAATAGAGCTAATTAAGGTCGTTTCGAAAGTTTCAGAAACGAGCAATTTTTTGCCGCTCTATGGTTTCTTTTTGTTTTCAATTCTGGAATAAAATAGAATTGCCTCTGTAACATGTATACATCCAGCGTAGGCGTATATTTGTTATATTGAACAAAGGTTGTGGCTAAAGATATCACGGGTTTTATAGGCAAAAATTTGTGTAGGTATTTCAACGTATGAACAGAACAGCGAACTTTACAAGTATACTCCTACGTTAACATGAGAATTATCTAGAACATTCGAATCGACAGCTCTCTAGTTCGCTTTAATGATGAACTGTAACAAGGTGAGGTATTTGTTTTCTATATTATTCAGTATCTATTTTGCTATATCGATCGTAGTTTTATTATACCAGATTTAAATGTTACGTGGTCTGTACTTAAAAATTAATATGAAGGACATAAAACACTTGATCGCGTATACCATTATCTTTCCTGTTGCCATGTAAAAGTCATCTAAGAAAGGACTTTCGGAAAATCACCTCCTAAGGGGATGTAATTGTTATTGTAATTTTTTATGAGATTTTATCGGTTTTGAAGTTACACATCTGACATTTTAGATTTAGACTTACCAAAAACAAAAAAAAATGTATTCGATCTTTTTTGAAAATGACACTCCTAAGTAAACACACTAAAACAACTTAGAACCATTTTATAAAAAAGGACTCTTTTGAAATACTTTTCTTTTGTTATTTCGTTGTGACATTAAAGAAAACAAAGTACAGACTTGAGTCCGTGCAACCTATTGCAGATGTATCTAAACGTACAGATTTGAGTACCTGTTATTTGTAGTGTGTTTTATTTTTATTAGCCCATCTTTAAACTTCGAAATGCCTAGAAAACGAAAACTATTTAACTCTAATATCATCCGAGCGACGATCCGTCGTCCAGGCAGTTTGTTATATTGAAATGCAGTATAGCCCGCGTAAGAAGACATGAATCATAAAATTGCGCAAGTATTGATAAAAGTGAATAGAGGGATATATAATAAAAATTTAAATCTAAATATATTAGTGTAAAAATTAGTGTATTTGATTCCCGAAATGTTTCTACATTTTGTTTTGCCTCTTTTCCTGCGTCACTCGTTTATGACGCACTTTCTACGTTAAACGAGGAAACGTTGTGTTGAAGTATCAACGGTGAATTTTTGACTGACGACTTTTTTCCTTATGAGTTAACACTGTTAATGATTGTTCACAGTTTTATCAACTATGCATTTTACTTTTTTTTATTCAGTTTTTGCTGAGCATGGGTTGCGCATTGTCCATTTTTTTTTTATATTTAAGTCTATTCCGATCTGTCACCAGAACTGGGGCAGCGTGATACACTTTCCTCAACCCTTCTCATTTCGAAAGGAGTGCCGTATATAACAGTGGATCAATAAAAGAGCTGATGATGAATAGTATTAGTGAAATAGAACTATATACAGATAATATAATGCTTCAATTAGCACAAAAGTTCTAGCACTTGACCCGAACCGCCTCAAGCCAATCGAATCGTCATTTCACTAGGACGTACACTCGCAAAAGGTTAAGCTCATGTCTCGCTGTGTGACTTATTCTCGTTGTTGACTTCATAAAGGGTAGTAGTCCATACTATCAATTAGATAATTATGTGATTATATTCCTATTAACGTTTATTTATAACACAAAAGCATGAAGTATATTAATAAGTCCGTCTAGGAGACGTATTTGGATGAACTAAAATCTTAACGTTAACTGAATAAGACATACGATCCGGATAGTCTACACAGATTGACCCTTAATTGTAAATTTTACATTCCTAGGAGATAATCTGACACAGGATAATTGAATAAGTATTACAATTGTCTTTGTTTTTGCACAATACAGTGAAATATATTTGGAATTAGAATCATTCTATTGTTCAATTCATCATAGAGGCTAACTGTGTATACGTATAAATGTTTCAAAGGTATGTAATTATTAGAGTTACTACGTGCAACGTACCGTTCCTTAACGATACTGTTGCAAGGTAGTTTTCAACTTAAATATGTACGTGCAATGCGGCACTCAGTGTTATAAACTTATTATAACCCACCAATTAATGTAATTTGCAGTTGCAGGCGAAAGCTCGCACGAGCGGAAAAAATCGAGTCGTCACAAAAGTGAAAGGAGCAGTAGACGCAAGGATAAGGATAAAGACAAGGAGAAGTCCCGATCGAAATCAAAGTCTAAATCTAAGTCCAAATCCAAGTCCAAGTCAAAGTCCAAGTCAAAGTCAAAGTCAAAGTCTAGGAGCAAGTCGAAGAAACGTGACAAAAAGGAGAAAGGTTGTATTACGATGACGGTTGGAGTAATATTTGTTATTCGATGTTCCTTATTTCTTGGTAGATTTGCATAAATGTTCCCATCTCAATGTTTCAGTAAATGCTAAAAAGGGCTTGGGTTGAAAAGTTGACATTAAAAATGATGATCGGTTTAGTTAGATGAATACAGCACATAAAGGTGTTGTTTTAACGTTGTATGATGACACAAATTTTCCATTTGATTTCCATCATAAACTTAGAGCTGGACACTTACGGTCACCTAATTTGGCGTGGCACCCCACTGTTCCATTATTATATGAGGATGAACTCAATAAACGTACTTATTCCATTCGAAATCACTTCAGGTGTCGTCCAATGAGCGGTTAAAAGTAAAATGTACATGTACATTTTGCTGCATTAAATATCTGAACTGACTGTAAACTGAAGGTTGCAAAAGACCAAAGACTAATCTTGTGAAACTAGGTACTTCGACAGATTTGCGCCGAAACGGATATGAGTTCACTCTGTAGGGGAGAATATCCCTAAGGCATGGTATGTTATATCAGCACTGTCGAGTTGTCACGTGACATGCGAAGTCTCCACGGCGCGGTGTAATGCGTTCGAAGCGCTTGGGAACCCAACTCGTCGGACTCGCGCCAAAATTTGAGTTGAGATTTGACGTGAGTGTCAAATTTTGGCTATACATCACGCTATGCATAGAACACAGTAGTATAGTGAGAATTAGTATATTACACGTTAGTGATCGTGAGTGCCCAGCTTAATGAAGCGTCGAGACGCGAGTCTATTGAAATCTCAGTATAGTCCGCCAAGGCCGTTTCCCATACGTAATTATTTTATAACATCTATTATCATTTATACATTCTCATTTAGAACTACGCAATATGAATTTAAAAGTTTCGAGTAACTGCGTAATTCAGTGCAAATTATATAAAAAGTTAATACCTACTGTCCTACGTTATTGAAGTAGGTACTTAAAAGTAAATAGTGCGGTTAAACAAAAAAATAACCGTGTAATGTAGGTACGTGTTTCTTATATTACCCGTTTTGCGTAAGGTAACCTTTGAACCGTGTTATCGAATCATGATAATGTAAATTTGTGATACAAAAAAATTGCAGCAAAATGCTGTAATATTGTCTAGCAATCAATAGTTGGGCTATCGATAGTCTACCTCGGAATTTTGTGTCAATTTCTTGTCTTGTCCAAAAGTAATAATGGCACTTATTGGCTAATTGAAATCGATTATTGTATTTTTGAGTCCCTTTTTTTTGATAAAAATTATTTCGCACAGTATGAATTAAACGTTCCTAAGCACTATTTCGTTAGTTTAAAAATATATATTGTTGTTGTAACGACGAATGTGTAACGTGTGCTCAAACGCTAAGGTAAAATAATAAGACAAACGACACAAACATTTGATTGTAACCTCTATAACACAGGGAGGTATTACGCCTAGGATGTTTAGCAGGACAACAAATAGTTCATATTGATAAAATACTGCCTGCTACACTTTTTTGTCGTTTCTGTACAGCTGATAATATGTATGTACCGACAATAAGTTGCATACGATTCTCTCGTGACATTTACAAAAATGTAGGTATATAGTATTGATAAATAAAACCTAAGTTTATTATAATCCAAAAAATAAACACGCCTAAATACTGATTCTTAATTATCTTTAAAATAATTTATTTTTTGGGAAAAGTGACTCATAAGTATGGTAGTTTTGATCGGTTTCCTATGTACAAAAAACTGTATAAAAATTGTCGGTCGACGACCTACGCGGTGATTACGAAAGCATTCTGCATCTCGTAATCTCACTCGCGTGACTAAGAGAATGGCTCTTTCTGTCTCCATCGTTAAACGACTTTATTTACGCAGTGATGATGCACTCTCCTCGTTTTAGATATTAATACAGGTGTAACACAAGAACGATATACACAGTAAGACGCGGTTCGGGTAAAAATGTCAGTATCATGAATAGTATCTATTCTAAATAGTAAGTACTTTGTCCATAGCGAAACCATACAATTATTTTGGCAAGTAGTCGGAGCTTTGGGCATAGACTATAAATAGTTTATTGATTGCTTGGCAACATTAAAAAATGCTTTAATCGTTTTTCAAGCTGGCAACTTTGCTATGTAAGTTTAAATTATTTAATAACACTGCTCATCATATTTATTTAAACACTTTTACTCGAATGAGATGTGTATAATACATATTAGTCATTTTTACATTTTACAAGTTCCTTTGACAGCCTTGTCAGATTATGATTGAATGTTAAATATACAGGTGTAGGCAATTAAAAACGAAAAATATGTGTGTACCAGAGTACACAGGTAAGAAGTGAAACTTCTTTATAACATATACTTTTTCTACTATTTACAACTTCACAGAAATTGGGTAAAGAAGGCTACGGAAAAAAATCCGTATTAAATTAAAGCTATTGTTTTTAGAATTAATAACGTTTACTAGATTTACAGTCATATTTATTTATACTTGCTAATTTTAATAGATTTTATATACATTTACTGATACCTACAATCAAAATGTACGGTTAAACTCAAATAAATATTAAAATCACGCTCACGTGTTAGATTTATCAATCGAAATATATAATCATTCTCACCTTTTCTATAAGTTCACTTGAATTTGAATAAGTCTTTATTTTATTACTTTCATACTAATATGTTATTATTTACGTCACTATACTGAACTTTGATAAAAAAAAACAACATGGCGTGTAACCGAAAATCGTAACGATTTGCTGTAAAATTTCTTTCATACGTCAATAAAGAAATTTCATTTCAAAATTTACCTGCTTCCGGTTAAATTCTATTTCGGCTGTAACATGTTGCTCAACGAATTTTTTTATTAATATTTCTTGGGTATGTATACATTTATTTCTGCTTAATAATTAAATACATGAAATTCTTATCTTAGTTATTATATCAATTATAATGACGCGTTGAAAAAATAACCCAAGCCATTTTTGATCATTGTTCTTTTACTCTGTCGCTTTTTCTTTTAAAATATAAAAAATAATACAAATCTTATCTCTGTTCTAGCCGCACTTTACAGGTCAGGTGTAAATATATATTTCTATTATGATAGTACTGCCTGGCCTATTATAATATACTATTTCATGCTTGATTTGTTTTCGCTGGCAACACTGTAGTTTACATAGTAGAATTTGGTCGTGTGTGGCATTGGTTACATAGTGTAACTGCAATTAATTTATTTATTTATTGGTTGCTACGTAAAGATTTGTGACACACAGTGTCCGTTTTTTAATAGTTCATCCCAGCGACTTTGGAGGTTATTGTTTGTCTTTGTTTCTTGCTTCTCCAAACCTTTAATCTTATAAAGGAACGAGTTGGGGCGTGTTGCTGAAATTGTCGTTATGGCCGCTTATTAACGTCAACTTCGTGGTGGTGGTTAAACGGACTAAAATAACGAGTTTGATGCCTTTAGTCACATTAAAAGCACCAGCACTGCTACCATCAACAGTGTTCGGCGACGTGAGATGCAAAGGAGGGCGCTCTCGCACAATAAAGGGGAGTCAAGTGTTGCTTCTTGTTACATTCAAGTTCGTATATATTGTATAATGCACGCAGCATCGCACCCCCACTCGATACTCACATACTCTTCGCCCACTACGCGCAGCCCGCTCATGTCACGACTGACTCAGTAATCTGTTCGGCTACAACAAATAACACCTAGTTGATAGTAACATCAAACTACTGTACCCACTGTCTATTACAGATTACGTTCAATCTATTTTAAACACCACCTACTAACCAAAGGTAGTAGGTTCCTGCATCCTCATTAAAGTTATGAGTTAATTAACCTTCCAATCATATGTTATATAGCATTCTTATCCCATGAATTTGAGTCACAAATTTGTTTTTATCAAAGTAGCTGTCCCACAACATTCACACAAATCATCAAAACAATTAGTCAAATGTAGATAATTAGATGTATTTGTAGTTGAATTGTTGTGTTAGGAGCTATGGATGTTTGTACTTTGTTTTGTGTAAATGTTACATTAAAAAAATGTAATGTATGTTGTGGCTTTGTGTAAACCTCAAATTTTTATTTATATTCCGCTGTAATCTTCTGCTTCTGTCTTGCATGGACTATGTTTTTAAGGTTTAGAGTGAGATAATTGACAATTGGATAAAGGTAATATTCAATCATTCAATTATCTTTTTTTTTTCACATTAAGAATAATTATGTAATGTAAAGTTTGTTTTCAGTCAGGATTTTGTAGTAATTTAATGTCATCAAAAATAACAAATTTGTTTAAAAAATTATGTTAATTTGATATAAGTTAATAAATTATGATTAACACTGATTTAACTCACTAGATGCACTTATTTCTTTAAAATATGGTATGTACAATTGCTCTGCAGATACTAGTACAAGGTCATCTAGCAAAGGATCAAGGGATGACAGCAGCAAGAAGGGTGGCAATGCAAGCGCTCATGGTGAAAGCCATAAAAGGAACATCATGGAAAGCCTAGCACAGGCTGAACATTACGACGGGAAAGAAGCTTCTACGGAAAAAAGCCACACTTCGGATAACCGGGATGGTGAGACCTTTGTTTATTTCACATGACAAAATATATACATACAAGCACATAGTTTGTAGTTTATCAGCCTGTAGTCACCATAACATAAGCTCTCTTGATGCTTAGTAAACTGATCACTGTGTGCAGAAATGTCCCCCATGTTATTTAATTGTTGAATTATTGCCTTTTGATATTCATGGTCATATGGTAAAAATTTTGGATTAAATCTAAGTTATAATCCAATAGACACTTAGTACACTAAATGATTGTCTATTTGATAAGAGTTTCACATAAGCGAAGCAATATTTTATCTTTATATACATAAAAAGACTGACTACCGGTTGGGTAACATTAGTGTAAATTTAATATATTGTGTTAAATATTATATTACACATTTATGTAGTATACTAAATATTTTTAAAATGATAAAATTGTGAAATAATTAAAAAATTTATAAAATTGTGAAATGTATACATTTGGTCATTTCTTATATGTGAAGTTATTAAAGCTAACAAAAGGTGTAGTACAGATTGAATTTGAGTATTTTCTTAAAATATGGCCATTGTATATGATTTTGTTGTATGTATTCATTGTTGGAAGAACCGAATTGTACTTTAATAAATTGTAATATATAGAGGGACCCCAGTTGAGCAGTGGAGTTGTATCGTCTACACAAGATGATATAGGCCCTGGCAATAAACGCTCATATGCAGATGAAGGCCGTGAAGCTGAACCCACTGAAGATGAAGTCTCTAAGAAGAAAAAGAGAAAGGACCATGAGGAGAAGGAACTGATGGCGAAACCTGCCCCAGTTTCCCGGAACAGTACTGGGCGGTGAGAATATTTTATTATTAAGACTCTTAATTAAAGTTATTGATAAATAAAATAAAGTTTATACTAAGTATAAAGTTAATAGAAATGATAAACCCTCTTTCGTATGCAAAAGTAAAAAGATGTTAAATAATTCATTTACTTTCCTTTACATAAATAATCATTGTTTCACAGAGTTCTGACTGGATGTAAACCACCGGGTCCAGCGAGCAAGACAGGAGCAACACCCTTGGGCAAAGGAGGGTCTTCACAAAGTGTGGGTAAGGGTAGTTCAGGCTCAGGAGGGAAAGGCTCGCAGTCACAGGGAAAAGGTGTATCTAAGTCCTCACAAAGTCATCAGGTATGAGAATTTTAATATTGCTTTTACTTGATATGTATATGATTTTCAAGTTGAACTTTATTTTCATATGCAGATTACTGCAATATAGAAATGTGTTCTCTACATGTAAGTTGTTTACATATAAATAAAAGTTACCAATTGTGGAAAGAAGAAAAACAAAATTAATATTCTTCATTATATTTAGTAAAGGTTTTATTTATTTAAAGTCAAGCAATTATTACAACAATATTGTATATTTTCTTAGAATTTAATATCTAAACTTAGCATATCTTTTGTTTTTAATATTTCACAAATCTGTATGTTATGTACTAGAAATCTGGAGGTTCGAAAGGTTCGGGACAGTCAGGTAAACAGGATAGGAAAAGTCCAGTCGCGAGCCCTAAGCCACATCAGGGGAAGGACAGCGGGGATGCAGACGCCGATGACCAAAAGAGCCATGAGGCAGCTCCTAAAGTACCACCTCTCAAAATCGTAATACCAGGAGGAGCCGGAGGTTCAAGTGGCCGTAATGAACAGGAAGGCGAGGGTAATCATTGGATATTTTTAGATTAGAACGCTAGGGAGATGCAGTTAGAAGAGAAGATCACAATTACTACTTCATTTTTAATACTGCCAAATTATAAGAAGAGCTTTAAGTGTGATAGCCTACCAGCACCTTGAGATGGACATTTGTAACTTTATTATCATATTAATAATTATTGAAATTCTAGTATTTAATTTGCAATGAGAGATTTTGATGTTATACTTCTTTTATTGTGGTGAATGTCAATTATTTATCAGGCATATTCCTGATTATTACATGGAATGCAATATACACATGAAGTGTCTACATCCTATTTAATAATTAGTATTTACAGTTGAGTTATTTATAGTTGATGTGGCATATGAATCTATTTTGCACTGGACTAATTGTCAAATAAATTGGTTGAGAATATAGTGTCATGAACAATATTAATATATTATTAATTTAAATATTAACATGGGGTAAAAACATGTAATATAAAGTATATAATGTTAAAATTATAATTAAAAATAAATAGTATTCACTTTAGTAAAATTAAAATCAATGAAAAACATTCTGTTAATGTTTGCTTTGAGAATGTTTTCTTTAAATATCCCTGTTTAAAGAAGTATAATGTACTGTTTTTAGTTTTAACTGCTATTTTAAACGAGACCTCCATCAACATATTTTTTGACTTTGGAAGTGCCAACACTTGGTGCTGCTGTTGTTGTAGTTTAGGTTTTATATACTGCTTTTGTATCGCGACTTTTTCATTAGTGCATGTATTATTATTGTCAATATTTCTTTAACTAGCTTTCAGTGTGTTTGTTTTGTACATGTTTGTGTCTAGTTATGAATTCCCGTGATAACACAATGTTCTTGTAGGTGGAAGTCAGAGGGGCAGCGGCAAGGGGCGTGGCGGTTCGTCTACACTGCCCTACGTTATCCCTTGTACCAGCACCGACACCGGTCAGACGTCGGACAGTTCTGATGGCATGGACGATAAGAAACTGTCAGAAGGGGTGAAGGTAATCCGCAACAGACCAACTTTATTTATACAATGAGTATCAGTCATCAACGAAATTAAAGCGACTGTTTGGTTACATCTTTAAAGCACTTTTATTTACTTTATGGGTTTTAGAGTAACACCCATTACGGCCACAGTTTGTTCTGTTTCATGAAATATCTTGACTGGCACTCGTATGCACCCATATATGGCCCAACAATTTATCATCAATTATTGTTGTTATTGTTGTTATTGTTTATCGAATCCATAGACACTTAAATATAGTGCTGGTGTACTATCGCCATTGAAATTTAAAAGTAAATAAATAATAAACTGATATTAATCGGTCTTTATATGTAAATTAGTAATTTTGTAACTTTTAAAACAGCCTGGCCAGAGGGTACTCCGCTCACACAGGGCAAATGATCTGGACAAAGACAAGGAGAGGACATCTCCGCAATCTGGACATAATCAAGCATTGAATTCATTGAAAAGTCCATCAACATCTGTAAGTTGTACAGCTTAGTATACAGATACTATGAATTTTAAATATAATAATAATGTTTATTATGTAATTTTTATCACTTTATATTTATTAAGAGTTGTCTCACTTCATTGCCGTAATTTTAAACTGCATATATTTTAGGGTCATGACCATGAGCATGCAACATCGACCTCTGGAAAAACAGAATCTGGTAAAAAAAAATTTTTTATTTAATGCACAGGAGCTTATTTTAAAAGATTTATTATTATAAGAATATTTCTTGTAGTTAGCTTAACTTATTTAGTGTTGCTTTAGTTTCTTTGCTATATATTTAGATGAACTTTTTATTTAGTATGTGTTACCTTGATGATGTGCAAGTCTCACTACATCCATAGAGCTACATCCTCGTAAGCGCAAAATGAAAGGATCTAAGGACAGCCATTCACGCGAGTCGAAGAATACTGACCACCTCCCTGACAGCACTACGGTCTCACACAACATCACGCATGCCAATCCCTATCAACTATACATACACATTCGTAAGCAGGTATGTGAAACAATGAATTTTTACATGTATTATTATATTAGGTTAAGTCGTCTCCTAATTCTTATAACTAGAACTAATAATAATTTTATTCCATAGATTGATCGTCGTCAAAAGGCTTTATTTCCAGTCAAGCCGAAACCACCAAAGGATTTCAATAAGTATCTTATGAACAGATGTACATATACACTTCGAAGAAGTGTTAGCTCGGAGCCACAAGTTGAAATACCAATTACCTTGCCTCAGCAAATGATTAATGAGTTCATAGATCAGGAGAAAGATAGGTAAAATCTTAGCGATTATTACTGAATGGATTCGGTCGTGCGCGTTTTACGTTTACATAATTAATTGTTTTTAACAGAACTCGTCTACGTATTCAACATCTAGTCGAGAAGGAAAAGTTAGTTCTGGCCGTAGAGCAAGAGATACTTCGGGTGCACGGGCGCGCCGAACGCGCTGTGGCTAATCAGGTTATTTGGGATCAAGCAATTTGTATTTTTTTTGTCATTTGATTGTGTAAGTTGTCCACGCCTCAAAGATACTAATTCAATTTTCGTTCCAGGCTCTTCCTTTTTCGGTGTGCACGATCTTACGAGATAAAGAAGTGTACAATATCCTAGCACCGGAACAGGAAGAGAAGCGCAACGCGCAGCGCTCCCGTTGCAACGGAAGGCAGATCAACTCTTGGCTGCAGGAGGTCGACGATAAGTGGGAGAAGATCAAGGTCAGCTCATAGTTTAATAGTAATCCTTGTTAATACATCACATTCATTATATAATTTTAAACACAAACCCTATAATATTCTTATAGAATTGAGGCTATTGCCGTACCACCAGTCAGTCACAAATTCAGACTCCAAGCTACTAGTAGGAATTTCAAGTTAGAAAAATCTATACACAGTACCTAACACGGGAATGGAACCCAGGATCTCTCGATCAGAAGTCACGCTTGCAACCACACGACCAACGAGGCAGTCTAGTCTAATAAATAAACTGTTTTCTTTTATAGGAAGGAATGCTTCGACGACAGCACACCGAAGCAGAGACACTGCATGCAGTGCAGATAATGGGCTGGGAGTGGAAGCTGAAGGAGCTTGGCATGTGCGATCACAAGACCTCGCCAAAAATTGAACCATCCCATGTACCACAAATACATGTGTCGAATTTTGACTTGCCCGCTTGAATTTTAAGTTCAAATTGCCTGTGTTAATGTAACGCTAGCGCGTCCCCCCGCGCTAGCATAATGTAACTTTAGTTTATGATTATTAAGATCTATCACTCTTATAACATCAATTGGTAAAATCAAATCAAGCGGAGCTACAAAATTGGATTATAATCTCTAAATTTCTCGACCGTCGTCGATCCTTTCTAAGGGCCCTCCTGCGCCCTCACTTCCGACATCGGGTTATCCGCTACTTTTATTATTCAACTTTAGACATCTCGTTTTCGTGAGACCTGAATAACTCGATATCGAGAAGTGGTTTACATTTTTATTTTGTAGTAAGTTTGAATTCAAACTTATCTTGTCATTTGTTTTGACCCTTTACCTTTTTTAAACAAGTTGCGTTTGACATTTAATTAATTTGAACTTGTTTGATTACATACAAATAATGAATATATTTGGTTTTATAATTTTGACTCTGTATGTATTATATTATGACTAAGTATATTATTATGGATAAGATCTGCTATAATTCTTTTGATTTCTCTAAAATTTTATTTTCTTTGTGATATTGGTTTGTGCAGATCTTACAAATAAAAAAAGAGCATTTATGTTTCTCTTAGTGTTAGTAATGTTAATGTGTGGGTTCCTTTGGTATAGCAACTATAACAATAATTTGCATGATCCAATGCGTGTATATGTGTGACATATTAAGTATATTGAAGTACAATTCATATATTTATTTATCCTGTCAAATATGGCAACAAAATCTGAATTATTGCTCTTCGAATAAGCTACATCACAATGTAGCTGAGAAGAACATATAAACGAAAATTCAGTAACCAGGAACCAAAACTTACGTTTATTTAGTCCATACCAAAGGAATCTTCACACCAGGCTCCCGATGGAGTAGGTTATCTTAGTATCTGTCTATCCTCTAAGTTAGTTTTAGGCCCCCTTGTATTGCAATGGCAATGAGCTGGAATTGTAAAGAACTGTACCTAACAAGATATATAATCTTTTGCGTTATTGACATTTTTTGGCAACATTTATTTATATATACTTATTTCATTTTGAAATTTTGGCTATAACTATATAACAAATATAATATTATGCATTATTAATGCACACTGCCAAATATACATTTTTGTATGTATGTCTATAGTCACGAGTGGGAAACAGTTGGAGCTC
>DWEG01000105.1:0-13647 GCA_018245845.1 Apyrrothrix hygieia | reverse complement strand
GGGGCGGCTGTCTATCATCGCCGTCGTCTTGCGAGTACGTTTCTGATTTCTCTGACACAGAACTCAGAGTTTCTCCAGTCATAGTGTCGTTGTATGACGAAGGCGCATACATTTCTATGGTTGCCGATTTCGACGATTGGCCGGCTTGCTCTAATAAAAATGAAAAGTGCTTTGCAATTTTCCATGTTTCAAATTTTAAAGATATTTGTACCATAGATGCGTTCAAAACCTATGTTTCGAGTTATACAGTTGTAATGAATAAAATACATGAACGAAAGACATTTAACGTGTTTAAGTATTGGGTGTACGGATCTCTTTGAAAAATAATAAATTAATTCAGATGTCTAGAAGAAAGACTAAAATCACTAAATGGCAAATTATTATATTGAACTATCAATATACAGAAAAATTGTCAAACGCAAAAGATAATGTAAAAAAGAAGTTGGATCCTGTTAAACCACGAACACACTTGAGAACATTCAAACAAGCTATACAATGATATGATCAGATCTATACAAAACATTTACATACACACACAAGACATAGTAACTCTAAAACCGCAAAAGAACTGCGTGTGGCTATTCGTACCTCACAATATTCATGAGTATATACCTAGTACATACATGAGTATATACCTAGTTAAAATTTATTTTTTAGTATTACCATTCCAATTTTAAATACCGTATTTGTATACATTTGAAAAAATATTAAAGTCCTGTTTTGTCAATAAATAGATAAGCCAAGAGATACTGCTACAAAGATTTTCGTTGTTAAACTCAAACAATTGTTTTTATGAGAAAATGTGGAAGGCCATTCTAATTGATAAGAACCTTATTCATAGTCTTCATTTGACACAGTTCACAGAGGCTGCCTGGCTTTAAAAGTCACGCCTCCATAAGTGTACTTTCATGGATAACAATTCGCTAAGTGCGTTGTTCAGACGATGATTTAAGGCTTCATACACATACACAGACACATGAAACTATGGTTGTCATGGTAGCCAGCAGGATAACAGTATCTGATTTCGTTTCCTTGTGAGCAGATAATATACGAAAGGCGAAATGGTATATCTATTTTGGATAAAGCGAAATAGTCACGGTAAGTATATTATTTCCTCGTGTGGCGTTAAACGTGCGGTTTTAGTAGATGTGGATATAAAGGTATAATATATTGTTATTAAAACATAATAGACGTTTGTCTCTAACCACGGATGCGAATTCCGTGACAGGCAAATTAGCCACGAACCGCAGTCGCGACCGTGCAATACGCAATTTAATAATGCTACACCGCTAGCAAGCAGCCACGAGCAGTTCATTTGCAGAGCCACGGGTAAACATAAATATGATAGAAGTAGAAAAACGAACACAGAAAACTTACCTTTCAAACGCCGAGATCGTCTTTTCAAAATAAAACAAGCAACAAAAGCCGCGTTAATCAAAATCAATATAGCTCCAGTAACAGACACATACACAATGACAGTTTTGGACACGTCAGGTGTTTCTACGTATTCTGTCGATACTACATTCAGCTCGCCTACTTCAGATGAAGCTAATGAGAGGAGAGAAAAA
The DNA here is from genome assembly GCA_018245845.1 of Apyrrothrix hygieia. NCBI lineage: Eukaryota > Metazoa > Arthropoda > Insecta > Lepidoptera > Hesperiidae > Apyrrothrix > Apyrrothrix hygieia. Next base: position 12,079 of record DWEG01000105.1, on the reverse strand, counting down.
ATAAAAGAAATTAGCAAACTAGGAATGAACAACGAAATGCGGGATGGGAGGATTTACAAGACACCGTTTCATATACTGAGTTTGATATTGTGATAGATGGCCGTAGAATTTCAAAATTGTTGTCAAAGAGTATTTTTATTTGTAAGCTGTGACTGCAATTATTTGGATTTCTCTATAAGTTAAAGGCTTTAATAGAAAGAATTATAATCATTTATTATATGAGAGATTTTAAAACCAGTCAAACTTTATTGAATAATTTTTAACACAACAAAACATTGAGTTGTATTCATAACATTAAAGTGAGTACGTCCCAAAATGTTCCATCGTATTTTGTTCATAATGATAAGAGATGTGATTTTTAAGGAGACGAAGCCATTATTCAATTGAGATCACAAACACAAAAGACGGTATAAAATTCGAGTCGATTTACATTAAGTGTACAAACCTCAAAAGTCTTAGCAGTTCAAAGTCGAACTAAATCGATAGTCAACAAAACTAATTCTGTTGAAGTTAACAGTCTAACATTCTTTAACAAAAGCAATATAACTTGGTCGAACTACGTAACTCTAAAGCACCTTTTGTCATTATTGAAGAAATAACTTAAATAGTTACGTAATTATTTATAATTCGATTTAATAATGATGCAATCTTTATTAATAAACATCTCAAAGTCAAATCAAATATCTTTAATCATGTAGAAGAAAAAAAAAATAGTAACGCAATCAGTTAAAATCGCTGCTATTACTTACATAATTCGCTAATATTTACGTAACCGGAAACACGTAGCAGTTTAATCAAACAGTGTTTCGGCAATGATTTACTGTAAAGACATTTTTGATTTCATTTTCCTCTACTTTCATTTATATTGGGTAGCTACAATGTACCTACGACGTATGTATATATTAATGAGCCTACACAACGACCTTTCAAAGTTAATATTCTTTGACAATTCTCTTGAACTATATACATGAATTAAACCATCTTATCATTTGAACAGCGAATATTAAAAGTAAATATTTGCGGCATCGTCAAATCCACCCATCTGAGGAGTTTTGGAATCTACGACCACATCAATCGATCCAAACCTCTTATCCGTTTGTTTGTCCGTCTGTGGAGACAGAACCCTACTAGGAGCACGTTCAGTAGTATCAGTGCTGTGCCCACTATAGTCCCAGTTATGATAAACACACCGGGAACGTTGTAGGAGTTGTGTTCCTCATATTGCACTGAGGAAGGTATGAGGTCTGTAGCGAAAGGTATCAACTCAGTTGCATCAAATTTTATTTAGCATAGTTTCACCAAAAGAAGTTTGGCTGATCTAAGTTCTATTCATGTGGATCTATTATAGCCAACGTCATTCCGGTATTTGGCAACAAATTGTTTCGTGAAGGTATTGCTGTAATGCTATTTATTATGGAAAAAATAATAATCAAAGACAACAATTACTAGGTGAGGACGATAAATAATCCATTTAATAAGTTACTTAGATTCATAAAAGTGTAGTCTAAAGAAATTATCGGTTAGTGACATAAAAAGGTGGCCTGAAGACCCTGCAAGGTGCTGTAAAAGTCCTGTTTGTGTTTCAATTACGTTTCACTTTTATCTTTGACATTGATAATTAGATTCATTAACATTTATTTAAATAATAGCACTTAACAGAAATTATTGCATAAAAATTAAATTAATATTTCATCATCATCATTCTGGTCAAATGTTTACTTAACAAAATTACGAGAATTTCAGGGTAGGTCGAGAAATAAATTGAAGTTAACATTTTCGGCATAATTTTATAACACTGAAAAAATTGTAAGCAGCTAACGTTAAAATTTGAATAGGAAAGCGATTTGAATTTTAATATTTAATATTCGATCCGGCACTAATTATTTAAATCGTGGACATAAATCCAAAACAAATTTTATCATTACCGCTTATTTGTATCGTTGACTAAATGAGGCAAGAGATTCGGATATTTCACATTTTCATTTTCGAAATGGTAACATTGTGCTTTAGAATCGTGGATTATTGTAATAACTGACTCCATTCATATTTATAATCGTGATATATATCTTACTTTCTTTGTTAAATTGAATATATTTCTATAAAGTATTCAAGGTTATGGACTTTTATATATCCGATTAAAATGTTGAGTGTTTAAAGACTAAAAATTGCGAATGTTAGTACATTATCAGTCTAAATTATAAATGTTACATTTATATTAAATTTTAAGGCTTCTCGATTTAAATACTTACTCAGTGTAGTAGCTTTAGTGTCATCAGGCCTGTATTTACTTTGCCCAATTTTGTTAATGGCCATTACAGAGAAAACGTAATCCGTATTTTTTTCTAGACCTCCGATTGTGTATGTTGTTGAATTCCTTGGCATTACATCTTCGTATTTGTACGAATCATCATATATTTTTCTGGAAAGAAACATTTAGCTAGCGTTTTTCTTACGTCTACATTTACATATTACTTGATGTTGCTTCCAAATTACTTACGTTCCGATGACAGAAGCTACTGTCAAGGTTACGCAAAATTTCGAATAATTGCTTAAGTTTTGAAAGACGGAATTAAATTATCAATGTTATAAAACGATAAGTACGAATGACAATAATTAATATTTAGATGATGATAAAAAGGGCAAATTACATTCAGATCAAGAAATTCCTTTAGTAGTGTCTTAATCTGCATTGTAATAAGCATTAGAACTTACCGATATCTTATCCTGAACCAAGGGTTCAAGCCTCCATCGAATCCCGGTATCCATTCTAACGTTACAGAGTTGTGAGTTACATTCGTGACACTTATTGATATGATTGGATCTGAAAAAAATATGTTCATTATATCTCACGCTTAGAATATCGTCAATTACTCTCCATTACAATATCTTTGCAAAACTAATATCGCACATACTGAGAAATATGATTCCATATTGGATTGGTTTTAGGGTCGTGAAATTTCTGTTGTATAATTCATATTGCATTCGGTTAAAAATATGACCAAACGACACATTAAATACGCAGACAGAGATTAAATAAATTACATTATGTGTAGATGTGTATTAGCTATAAAACGTAATCAGAATCTCAATGTAAAAACTATTGTTGAATCGAAAGAAGATTTGAAGATTAGAACGAACATAGTTGCAGAAGACACACAACGGGACACAAAATAGATAGAAGAGAAAACAGAAAATACGACATAGACTTTTAAGTCTGCTTAAAGAGTTCGTATATACAACAAAGGTTACGAGCAAAACCAAACAAATGTAAAGAGTAATTACAAAAACGGCATACGAAGGAATCGGCGCATGTCAGAAGATACAAAGAGAGAACAAAAATAATATAGCTCCGTTTTCACGTTAATAAATGCATGTAATACACCCACCTGGAGCGCTAGTAATATCTAACTTGACGGACGTCGTACTGAAACCCAGGTCGTTCCTAGCACCGCATTCGTAGGACCCATAATCGGAGGAGCTGACGTCGTTGATGAGGAGAATAGAGGTGTACGTCACTGGATCAGTTTTGTGGAACTCCGCGTAGTATTTCGTCGAGGTGTTGACTGGGAGCTTCGCTCCATTTTTAGACCACGTGAAGTTCGGCGCTGGTGCGGCTTTGCATCTAATAAAAGTAAATAGCACATTGTAACAGCAGTAATGTGCTCAAAACTGTAAAGAACATTAATTCAGTGGGTTATTTAATTTGTATACTCCATCTGCGACTCAATGCAGCCTACGTGGAAAACGAATAAAAACACTACTTAACTAGTACTCAATAAAAATAAACGTTTCGCACTAAAAAGTTCCACACGATAATTCTTGGTGTCGCGGATCTAATGATAGCTTATTTCATATCATTATTGACGTATGACAAACTAATAAAATCAGAAACAAATAAAACGAATCTTATGATTGACAAGGTGATTGTTATGTCATATAACAAATGATGTATTTGTATAATATTAATATTTTATTGTTGTTGTATTTATGTATTAAGATTTTAGAATGTTACAGGAACATTACAGGAGCTGTAACTGTCATATCACTACCTATACCTACCTATCACTTACCTACTGTTACTTAAACGATGTATATAATTTTCCATTACAGGGAAATTATAATAAAATTTAAAGCACTCGAAAACCAATAACAATCCAAATTTTGGGAAAACTGTTTATTATTCAAATATAATCAAAATGTAAAATGCAGTGTTCCATAAGCCGTGCAGTCAAAACTGTTTAGTTTAACAACTGTGGTGATTAAAGTTCATTTAATCAGCTGTTAACCGCTTTTAGATAATGTTGTTAGGTTTTAGCGTTCAGGAGATTTCGAATTGAATTTTGTTGGTAAATTGGTGTTACAGTTTTAACTGCCTGAATAATTTACAAATTGTGGAATTGATGTCAGACAAAAATTGAAATTTAGGCATTGGCAATTCGGATAAAGTGTAACTTTGTCTACCTTTAATCATTAGACTGACCGTTAGTAATAAATTTTTAGGAGTTAGGTTTTCCGTAAGTGATAAAAGTTACTTAGCTGATCTTTATCATCATACCAATAGCCTATCCTTAGTGGTCATCCTAGTCCACAGGTGTATATCTAATCGCAGCCAACATTACTTCTTCAGATCACTCAGATATGTGGCTTATTCATCAGGACAACATCGCAAGGCTAAAGAATTCAGTAAGTAATCAAACATCCAGTAAGACGATCGTGAGTCTGATAATACACCCTTTAAGCCGGATTTCAGCAGTACAAAAACTAGGAGCGGTCATTCGGCACATGAACTAAAGCGAAGAGGTTCTACCAATTCTAGTTGGTAGATTATATTAAAGCATAATGGTGGATTTTTCGGGTTCAAATATGCGTCACGTAACTTGCCCCCATGTCGTATACCCTATTGGTCAGTTCTCCGATTCAAATCAACCCCATTGTGACGTAAATTGTACCATTTTACACTGTAAAGAGTTTTTAAAGCTTTCTCGCAGAAAGCACCCTCCCACATACTCTCCCCTTGCATGTCACCCTTGTTTATTAACCTAATTAATGACTTGCTGATCTTCATTACTTTTTAATCTGCATTTTTGAAAAATATGTCATCTCCTTTATAAGGTCGCAGTTTTTAAAATGTACTGAGCCTGTGTGTAACCAGTGTTTTGAGTAAGATATATCATCACCGAAACTATTTCTGCTGTCATGTGCCTATTTCAGCAAAACGTTTTTCCGGTCAACCTAGGTTTGCGAATGTTTGATGATAATATTTTCGATAATTTGTTTTTTTTTATGTTATATGTTGATATGTTAAGGGCGACACTAACAATTCAAAATAATGACCGAATGCCACATATGTATATATTTATGTTTTAAAAATAAATGTATGATTTCAAGTTGTACAAATTGTTTCTTAGGTTACAACTTATTTCCTATTTCCGGTAGACTATAAGCTCCGTTTGAGTCTGTGGAAGATGGTAGAGGGACACCATCAAGAAAAATGCAAATTTATTTGCCAAAATGGCCATTAAAAAATCAAACGTACTAAATAATAATGGCAAACAAAATTGTCGTCAAAACAAATTTGTCGTCGAATGTTTGTTCAATAGATATGTACTTTAACCACTTACTTGCAAGCTAATCTGCCGACTTGGCCTACATTGGACGCAGATTTGGCCAGACTTGGCGACGAGTCCAACTCTGGTTTGAACTTCACAACCAGCATTATATCTTTCTTCGTCACACCACCGATACCGTTGTTGACAATGCACTGGAAGTTCCCAACGTCCTCCCTGTTGGCTTTGTTGATTACCAAAAAGCTGGTTAGGTTCCTGGGTTCGAAGCTGACCGTTCTCGATGATAAGTCGTAACCTTTTCGCTCCCAATTTACATGTTCAGCAGTTAGGGGATTGCCTGTTAAAGAATGCTTAATTAATACTTAATAATTTTCACTACACTACGATTGAAAAATCATTGTGCAAACATCTCATTTCACGAACATTTCTTGAATAATTTGATGTTGGGAGTGACAGGCGCTTTTTACAAAAACTAAAGTTCTTAATGTCTGGCGTGACTTGGCTAAAATGATATAAAGACGCAAATTTCATTTTATATGACGGTTATACGTCTATAATCGGTTATAGTCGAAAAAAAGGCGGCAATTCCGACACGAAGCCAAGTGGAATGTGATAAAAATTTGTTTTCATGACGATTGACCGCAACACTTCAAGTAAACGGTCAATTTTGCGTGTAATATCGCTTAACAAATATTCCTTTAGAACAACCGTCTTAAAGAGAACCACATTGATAATATTATAAATATCTATGTGACAGCATTTTGAAATTGCAAAACTACTTCTCAGCGCAGGTACAAAATGTTAAAGTGCCACTGGCGTCAACCTGTGATTCTACTCCTAGCGGACTCCTTTTGCAGGAAGATTAAATTAGTCCGACAAACTTTAAAGACGATTAGTCAACATTACTAACTAGGACCGACCGCTTTATGCGTCCAAGCAAACATCAAAACATTTACGAATATATCTCATTTGCTCTCATTACACCACCAGTACCACTACGACTCGGCGTGCTTTATCTCGACGTACACTTTCTAACCATAAATAATTCTAAGTAATCACATTAATTAGATCTGTTTATTGTTCAATATTTATTATTGGTTAAAATTAAAACGAGTCGATGCTAATTGTATATGTGAATATTTCGATAATACTCATGTCGTTTTACATTTGAATGGCATCCTTATATCATTTTACACAACTGATTACAGTCTGTCGGTTACAGTGATTATCTCTTGACAATTGTTAATTTACTATGTAGGCGTAACATCACGTCTGTAATCCTCGAACAGGTAGGTAGAGGAGTGTAGTACACTCTCATGTTTCACCAGTTACGTTTACGTCCCACAATGGGATAGGTGAGTCTATTACCGTACATCGGGCACAAACCCAGACTTCGAGCCACTATTGGAAGTTTCTACTAAGAATATAAGTTATAAAAATCAATAGTACCCGACCCGGGCTTTGAACCCAAGACCAACGAGGCAGTCAGTACTATGTAGGCGTCGGAGATAACTACGTGTTCGATTAATGCAGCGATCTTAGTATTATATTTATAAATTAAATTTAAATATAGTGAAATGGCAAATATGCTTCTGCATTTAAACATATAAAATATTTTCCAATCAAAATAAAACTATCCGGGAATGTATGCAGCATTTATTATTCTTTTTTAAATTAATTGTGTTAAAATTAATTTTCGAAACGAATACAATAAAGTTTTTTCAGTTTAATTTTTCTAAGTTGGACACGTTTTAATTCACTTCCCCTTTCTTCCCTCACTCTTACATCTGTAATTAACGTGAAACTTACCAGTGGCCGTGCAAAATAAAACCGCGTCTTCGTTGGGATTCGCTATGCCATTTTGCGTCACCGCCTTGATGCCCGCAGGGTCTGTGACAAAGGAATATATACAGCAAATGTTGATAGTGTACGTGTCAACCTATAAGAGACATATTTCGCGATATTTGCAATATGGAAACATTTTTATGATAGAACATTTTCACGGCACATTTGTATGGTGAACGGTGTTATATTTATTGTGTGTGTTATTGAAAGGTTCTAGAGTATTTCAATCTATTGGGCAGCGACAAATTCGTGATTGATCCGAGATGCAATTATTACGATCAGGTGCAGTTTTCAGCTAGATTAATTTCTAATTAATGTAAGTATGTAAGTATTATTAATAATTCATTTAATGTCTAAAAAAAAAAATTGTTTTATGACTATAATGAAAGATAGAGAGTCGTGTCTTTGTGACATACTCTTTTGCATTCATATAATATTAAAAGTTTAGTATCGCAATTGCGGACGGAAAAAAAACATTAAATCCAGAGACTGTTAAAGAGAGAATAGTCAAATGAACTCTATTGTTTGTATATAATGAAACACATACAGAGATCCGATATATCATACCTATATGCGTTATTTTTTTCATATATCGTTATTTTTACATATAATTAAAGTCTTGTAATGTCTTATGAGTTGGTAAGTTACATTGAAATAAAATTAAATTGTAACCTTTGAACGTGTTTGTACTAAAGTTTTTGTACAATCAAGGAAAATAAGAATATGTAGTCAGTGTTAACGGTTAGGGATAATCACCGAAATATTAATAAAAAAGACAGATAAACGATTTTATTTTATAACACTGCGGTTCACTCGCTAGACCGCCGAATGTCAGACTAAAGGCTATTATAAGAGATATTTATAAAGAAAACGAGCCGCGGTATCCTCGGCAAAATATATCTAAATCTCATGCTTTTCATGTTATTCTTGGTGATATTTATAGAAGAGACGACTATCGAGGGTCTCCTTGTGAAAATATCATTGGAAAGGAACATACAAAAATATATAAGAAAATACATTATGTCCATTATATAATTTTTCTTGTCAATCATTTTATCGTTATATAATAATTATTTTATAATCGAAATTAAATAATTTGTTTTTGAATTTTTATAAAATGTTTCATATATTTAAGATTTTAAATTATGAATTTATGATTTTTGCATGTTGTCGTCATATATAATTGCACTTGCACTAAGTATGTAACATTGTCAAATTTATGTAAACCAATGTGTAAGTATGCTTGCGACCTAAATAAATAAATTACAAATACCAGTATTGGCAATTTTTGTTGGGGTTAGTTATTCGAATTTCACGTTAAACTGTATCTACTTCTAAACAGGGCGGTACAGTTACGAGCAACGAAATGTATACAAATGACAGTTATTTAAATAAATGTATACGATACGTTGTAAAAGAAAGTACACACGCTTTGCTTCAAGGCTATGTAAACGTCAAATGTTTCATAAATATGCATTCACTATTTTCAAATCGTTGTAAGCAAAACGTTATTGGATGTTAGTGTAGAAATCTGTTCACCTTAACTATGGAACTTAACTCCTTAACTATGAAATTGACACATTGTTAAAAGAAGTATATTGTCTACGCACTTAAAGTATATTAATGGGGGCTAGTTGATCTGTCTGCTGTAGATATTTTCTGTACTTTTAAGACAATCCGGTTTGCAGTATACGGACGAGCGCTGTGGTTAAGAAATAAATTAATAATGTAGACGTTACTGTGCGTCGTGACGTTGTGAAGCACCGCTTATAATATTAAAAATTACAATTCTGTCTTCATGAATAATAACGAAGTTAGTATCTTTCTGTGATAAATAAATAACTGAATAAATAGATTTTAGAAGCTTATTTTTATATTTCTAAATAGTTACAATGTTATTGTCAAAATCCTACTTTCGTGTTCGCTTCTATAATATAAAAAAAATATTCTAAGATGTATACAAACGTTTAGATACATACATATCCTCACGCCAGGTCCCTTACGGGGTAGGCAGATAGCATGGAGTGTCAAATATCTCTATCCTTACAGATCTGCCGTGCTTTTACAAACGTTCAAATGTATGACCTTAATTTTTTGTAGTATATGTATTTGAATGTATTCACATCATCAGCCAGTCTCAGGTCACAACTGGACGTAGGCCTCGGACGGATGGTGATGTTAGCTGTATGTTAAATGAAAGAAGCGCTTACAATGCACAGAAACAGTAATGTTGACGGTGACCGCGCCCTGGGAGTTCACAGCTTCGCAGGTGTACACCCCCGCGTCTTGCCGGGACAAGCGAGTCATGTTCAACATGTTGCCTTCTGACACTATACGATCGTCTGCGAAGAAGAAACACATTATTACAACACGAACGAAACATAAAAAGTAGCCATAACCAGCAATCGTTTGCAATAACCTAAATAACTTCCATACAATTTTTCATCCTCTGCTTCATTTCCACGTTTTCAGAAAAATGTAGCTTGTAATCATTCCCAAGCTTTAAACTACATATCGTACGAAATTTAATTAAATTTGATTCAGGATTGAAAGCTCCAAAAGATAACAAACGCATATTTCGTTTCTATAATATTGATTAAATAGACCAGTTTGATGACGAAATGGATTCAAGTGACGAAGAAGTGGTTTAATAAGTGCAAGTTCTATTTGTCCAAAGTCCTATAATAATCTGAAGAAATAATTAGTTTGGTACATATCTACAAGATGTATTAATGATATAATAGATTTTAAATTATAATTGTAACTTATTGCACCGAAATAAGAGAAAACATTAATTAATAAAATAAAATTACATCAAAGGAATTTCTTCGAACCGTGATGACCCCAAAATTTCATATTCGAGTTGATTAAAGATATCACAATCGCTAGTAGATTTGATGAAACCTCAAGATTGGGTCAAGAGTCGAGAGGATCCAAATGAATTATTTACGAGGGAGATTAAATTTCTCGAATTCCGGTTATTCCACTTTTGAATCCGGATATGGCGTCTATAAACATTCTGTTTTGGGTTCGCGAGGTTCATTATATGAAATAAATTTTGTATCCGGTATACATTAAGGTACATGCTGACATACTTGTATGTATACGAGTATCTTGATGAGATATATATCTATTTCCATAGCGTTAGGTAAAACCCTTCAATATAGACGATAAAGAGGAAAATGACGAAACAAGGATTTACGACTTATATGGAGATGGAAAAGAAAGAAAATAAAATGTTGAAGAATAGAGTATAAGACCTAAATTAATGCTTCATTAGGTGAAAATTAAAAAAAATCTAAATACCAATAGATATACAGTGGTGGTAATTGACATAATCGTGTCACTTCAAGTACAACTAGAACTCCATTATTCAGTTTAAGCCACGAAATGTTCACTTCCTGCGAATCCATTTATAACATTATTGGTTATTCACCAGTCATTAGCGGCAGCTGGGTGGTAACCATAGTAACAATTTAAATAGCTAGATATGAGTCGGTCAAATTGAATTTTCATTTGCTTAAGTTATCGCGCTTGAGAAAAAAGTCAGCATTGAATATAAACATTTATAGGCTGTAGTGAGCAAAGAATACCACGATTAAAACTTTGCTGCTATTAACCGATGATCTTTATCGTCATCATCAAAGTGTTATGTCATGCTGATGGACACGGGTCTTTTCTTAGAATCAGAAGAGTTAAGGTTGTAGATCGCCGAGCTGTCTAAGTATTGGTTGACAGACTTCACACGCTAGAGAACTTTCGGGAACCAAGGTTTGTTTATAGGTTTGTAGGATCTTATTTATCCTTCACTGTTATAGAATGTGGTATTTCATTAAAAATATACCTTTTCTATAAAATCGGAGACACGTGTCAAGTACCTCACCCACGCCCTCGTTTGGGAGCCGAAAATCGAAACCATTTAGCTACTGTTACAAACAAGCAATCCCGAATTATTATTTTATATATGAATTTTTGTTATGTGGCACTCACTGTAATGAATAATTATAAATTTTAGTAGTATTATCGAATAACAAGAGAACTTTTGACGTACATAAAAGTATTTAAACCTAATGCTATATGTATCTAATTAAGTTAGTTTGGAATGCTTCAGACGTATTACTGTAATTCATTTTCAGAAATGTTTGCCATCTCGTCGGGAGCTTTGAACAAATTTTAAGGAGGCCTTAATTAAGTTTGTCGACACCAAAATTGTTCGTACGAGAATCGTGATAGAAAATGTGTCTATTTAAAGTGTATATGGCGAGCTCTTTCATCATGAATTACATTTACAACCCTCTGTATCGTTTGCTAGTTTTTACCTGCGGTTTTGTTTGCACTCTCGTAGTTACGAGATATTGCTAAAGATCAAGTGTCTTGAGCCGATAATAGGTTATTGCAATAGGGAATCCCTTTAAAATGACTTCATCAGTTTTTGCATCGAGAGCGATTAAGCGAACGGATAAAAATGTCTTTTGTTTCTAATAACGTAACATTACGCCTTTAATCCCCAAAGATGTGAGCAGAGGAGTGTTAAAGGAAAACTGGGAGTGTTCTACGTTTCACCAGTTACGTTCACGTCAAAATATAAAATAGATGGTGAGTCTATTGCCATACACCGGCCATAAATCCAGACTCCGAGCCACTACTAGAAATGCTTATTTTTCAAG
>DWEG01000104.1:0-13686 GCA_018245845.1 Apyrrothrix hygieia | reverse complement strand
ATTTCTAGTAGTGGCTCGGAGTCTGGATTAGTGCCCGGTGTATGGCAATAGACTCACCACCTATTCCGAGTTGGGACGTAAACGTAACCGGTGAAACGTGGGAGTGTACTACACTTCTCTGCCTACCTCTTCGGGGATTACAGGCGTGATGTTACGTCACTAGCTATAAGAGTAAGATACGCCAGGTCTGTAAAGATAGAAATATTGGACACTCAATGTTCTCTGCCTACCGCGTAAAAGACCTGTCGTGAAGATATAACATTAATATTCTGTTCAAGTGACTGTGTAAGTGAATATAAATATATGACCTAATTCATATGATCCCCGACCCGCATGCCCAGCGTTGAGCTTATGGGCGTAAACCCCTCGCGGGAGATATATGTTCAGCAGTGGACTGAGACAAACTGATGATAATATCATACAATATATAAGTATTGTTTATCAACCGTCTAGTTAGCATAACACAGGCTCTCTCTGACGTGTTGCAAGCTGTTCATTAATATCATCAACATGTTATCTCTACACCAGCTGTAGACGCCGGCTTTATGTTTGTTTCCCCGATATTCGCGCGTCACTCCGACATCGCCAGGCCCGTCAGCATTACGGTATTACAAAAAAAAACCAACAACCACGGAGCCTTTTCGCGAGTCGAGAACAATGGCGCCCCGCGGCGGCACAGAATTAAAACTGCTCGCTTTTATGTGTGTCTGCTTGTGGGCTCTTTTATTTTATATATATAAAATATATAGTTATAAGTCCTGAAATATAGGTACGTAGCCTTGATCCGATTTGAAAGTAACATGATGGAATACTGTGAAATTATAACGTCACGCCAGGTCCCTTACAGGGTAGTCAGAGAGCACCGAGCTCCAAATATTTCTATCAATACAAACCTGACGCGCTTCTTCTACATTCGTTACTCTCTTCATTCATTTTAATTGTTATTATCGAAAATAAATGTTTGATGGAACGTTGTTATTGTCTCCTTGCTGCCACAAATTTCTTTAAGCAGCTGAGAACGCTTGGAGCACTGTTCGTCATGCTGCCGAAATACAGATCACTTATATGAGTTATTGGCTAAAACGTTCAATGAAGACTTCTTTAACCGCCCTCAAAGCCTCCTTTAAACGAATGAAACATTGAGCATCTAAATGTCTTTGAATTTTTCGCTACAAATTTTATGGCGTCTGCCTCTTTAAAAATTTATTTAAGCCAGACAGCAGAATAATTGAATGATATTGAGTTGCCCGTGGATCCACTGGTTAGTGACCGTTACAGTGGAGTGAAGGGGTTACGGGTTCGATTCTCACGTACGACACATATTTGTGTTGTTGAGCATAAATATTTTCCTGTGTAAAATTATCTATATAAGTACGTAATTTATATTTACCAAGACATAGACTATGCCTAGTTCGGTATCAAAAGACGGCGTGTGACTTGATTCCAAATTATTGTCAAAACATCAAATTTCGTTAATTTGACTTGTCGTAGTATTCACATGTGTACGGAGCCTAAGCGTAGTTTTCTCACCCTAAATGTATTAGTATCAATTTGTCACGGTTCAAGTTGTAATGGACAGACATATCGGCCCGCGAGCTGCGGCCGTCTCTGGAGAACTATAAAGTATCTTCCATATAAATCTGTTTTACGCGAAATGTGTATTATATAAAAAGTTGTACCCGTCTTAGTGTCACTGTAGAATTATAGTCTTCGGATTCGTTAAGCGCCAAACGAATTTGAAATTGTTGGGTTCTGTTCATTTCTTCATTGGATTTAGATTTATTTTGTCCCTACTGCCTCACTAGTGCCAACCCGCACTTGGTCACCGTGGTAGACTGTGGCCTTAATTCTCATTTCTATTCTCATTCTGAGAGGAGACAGGTATCCGGCGAAGGAACAATAAAGGGTTGTTGATGTTGGCGATGTCTCTACTTAAAAGTAATACATTATTATTGTCATTTCATGACGACAGGTTCCGTACGGATAAGCAGACACCACCGAAAGCCAAATACCGTGACGCAGAGCTGATATGCATCATCTATATTCATCACTGCATATACGCGCGCAGGTTTCTAAGATTGTCGTTGTGTTTATACTGTGTTCTAATTAAAAATGTCAAATGTCGATCAAGTTCAGGTATTTCACTATTTATTGAAATCATTATTTATTAGAATTGCTTGCAAATGGAACAAGGAACCCAGAAAAAAGAGTTGTTCGCGTTCCAAACCCCGCCGTCCCACAAATCACTTAAGGCCCCGCGTATAAATACCGCTTAAGGCGCAAGACGCGATATGATTTGTCGTCTGTTGCGCCCTTAAGGGATAAGGGGTGTTCGTTTTGATTGGAATGGAGGAATGGGAAAAATAATTTGGGACCGCCGTAGTACGTCTTTGTGAACTTTTGTTTTGTTGTTTTACAAGGCACAAATACTGTGTGTGTGTGAGTCTATGTGTTTTAAAATTAATATCGCGAGTAACACATTTGTGATTTCTGAAACACATATTTCATGGACGATTCTAAGAATGTTTAGTAATAAGCTAATTATTTTCTAGTCACAAAATTATGTGTAAATTGTATTTTTAAACTCTTAGCTATTATAAATTACATGTAGAATGTTGAAACAATTTCCAAAAAGTGTCGACGTTTTAATTCTAAAATGTTACACCCTGTAGATGTTTAAGGTAGATCCACCAATTGACTTCCATTATAATAATATTAATATTTATTTAAACCAAGAGGGTTGGAGTTGCACAAAACAATTTTATTAGCATCTTTGACTCTCGCTTGATCCTTATTACAATACACTACGACTTAAGTTCGCGTGAAAAAATTTCGTACTTTAATTGAGGGTAGTCTGTTATTTGTGGCTTATACAGGACACCGTATTGGCTTTTTGCATAGATTCAGTGAATTGTGGGGGTTTCCTATGGGAGCGTATTGCCGTGAGTAACGTCTTGAGAAACGAATAAATATATTAAAGCTGTCATTGTACATGTACTTCGAAATGGTAAAGGTGTTGGGGTATATCAATAATAATATGATACAAAATTCGCTTGTTCCACTGTTGGACGTGGGCCTCGTCTACGAATGTAAAGTATAAAAGCCACAGTCTGCCACGCTATTCCAGTGTGGCTTGATTTTCTAGAGTATGCACAATGTAGAGAACGTGTGTGTGTGCGGTTGTGCTCACAATGTTTTCCATTGCTGTTATAGCTAATGATGTATCAAGTGCTCAAATTATCTTTAATAATTACATTTGTCATATTTAAATTCTAAATATGACTGGCTCGTTGGCGCAGTGGTTAGTGAACCTGACCGTTGCATGGGGGGTCGTGGGTTCGATTCCCACGCAGAATAAATATTTGTGTGATGAACACAGATATTTATTCTGTACCTGGGTGTAAAAAAATATATATATTAGTATATATTTCTATATATATATGTAGTTCATCAGCCGTCTAGTTGCCGTAACACAAGCTGTCTTGATGCTTACTTTGGGATCAGATGGCCGCGTGGGGATGTCCCAAGAAACTTATTATAATTATTGACTATTTGAATAACGCTGAAGGACAGCATCATTAACATTATTATATAACATTATTAAACCTGCATATCTTAAAGTTCTCCGTAATGTTGACTCACTTAGATCAGCGTGTTAGACTATGGCCTTCATCCTTCTCACTCGGAGCGCAGGCCCGTGTCCAACAGTGGAACGATGAATGGGGTTGTTGATAGTATTGTCATTATGTTAATGGATAATAGGCGTAATAAAAAGTTCAGTATTGCTTATGTATCAAAGATATTGATTTGTATCTCAACAAAGCCATACTTTTAGTTTTTACTAAAAATTCAAGCAAATAAGTGCTAAAAACTGTTGTACTAGTATATCTATAGTTAATTAGTAATTAGTTTTGTGTGCAATAAATGTGTTACAGACAATTACTCACAGAATCTTGAAAACTGCTCTCGTGTCCTGAAAAAATATGTTAGTATTACAAAATGTTACTAAAAATTGATGATAAAATAGAAATAATCATAAATTTAAAATGACTGTCTCGATGGTTGAGTGGTTGCGAGCGCGGCTGCCGATCGAGGTTCAAATCCTGGGTCGGGTACTGTTGGATTTATCTAACTAGAATTTCTAGTTAAAATTTCTAGTAGTTTCTCGGAGTCTGGATTTGTGCCCGGTGCCCTCTTCGGGGATTACAGGCGTGATGTTACGTTTAAATAGAAAAAACATGTTATGTCTGTAAGGATAGATAGGATATTTAGCATTCGGTACTCCCTGCCTACTCCGTAAGGCAAGTGACGTGACGATATTATAATAGTGAAATACCTTATATTAAAGGTCGTACTGACCTGATCCATATATTCCAGAGTAACTATTCAAACGGTTTTTTATATCGCCGGTCCAACTGTTCCTGCAAAGTAATATTTAAATCAACATGGCCGAAGTAATTAATTCTACTTTTAAAATATTCTTCTCATTTCGATTTCGGTTGAAGCGATGCGAAATAGCATTTTAATGTTATAGAAGGGGTAACCTGACTTCATTTGCAAAATCACAAATACTTCTTGAAATATTGTTTGAATGATTCTTTGAATGAATGATTCTAGAATTATGAATGACTTGATTCTTATGGTACGCATGTATGACATGAATACTAATCATAATTTTATATGTTGTCTTCGTGGTTTTTGATAGTAAATAACTTTAATTAACAAGATTTGTCTTGAACTACGGCAGAAGTAATAATCTTCAATCACCTCTCAATCTCCCCATCGGAATTTCTTGTGCTATCCAGCTGTCTTTTCTTCACCTGCAAGTTGCCATCCTCACTTTTGGAAGCCTCCAAGGTCAGGGGCATGGAAGTGAAGACCATCATGAAGACAACAGTTACGGATACGAGGAAGACAAGGAGCAAGCAGCTGACGCAGGCATAGTCCGAACCGACCATCTTTTTCAGACTAGAATAATATAAAAACAATAGTAGTACTTATGAACCCTCTTATCTTTCCATTGTTGGACACAGGACTCCTCTCAGAATGAAAAGTGTTCCCGTAGCTAATAATACAATTTTCCAAAAGATGTTCAAAACTTACGGACAAGTAACACAGGAGCACGTGTCATCCGATTTTTTTTTATCTGCGTTTTTCTATGGAGAATATAAAAAATGATTTCAATTAGTCATTTATATAATCCAAAAAAATAATGCCACATACGGCTCAATGAGAGCCGTAATAAAGCTAGAATTATTGGATGAAATCTTGCAAAAAAAGGGGCAAAATGATTAGTGACTCTTTGTGTCTCAATTATTTGACGAAATATCATTAGATAATCCAGCCAACTTAATTAGTAAATTTGAAATCAAAAAGGCAACAGGTACAGGACTAAGAAAGAAAACGAAAAATAAAAAAAGAGGAATTTGGGTTACACGAGTTCAAGTGAAGGTAAAGATTACGTCGTTTGAAATGTTGAGGATCAATAAGTGTAAAGAAAAGCAAGGAACACTTACCCAAAGCCACCAGCTGTCTCTTTTTTCACTTTGGTATGGCTGAAAAATATTATATTTTAGAATATTTATGTTAATAATTATTTACTTCTTATCTTCACGCTGGATTCCTTATGGGTTAAGAGAGCGTGATACATTTACATATTATATACTACATTTGTTAACTTAACAATAATAAAACTTGAAAAACACTAACGTTATATACAAACTATTAGTGTCATTTTTGAAATGGTGATGAATTCCTAAAGTATATCACTCTCTCCGAGTTGGTTTGAAAAACCATTATCACAGCACCAACTTCTGATGGGAAGGTAAAAGCAATGCGTTCTGGTTTAAAAACAAACTAAAACATCAGGGATTACAATTTTGTTCTCAAATGTACATTTGAGTACAGAGTCTGGACGAATACAATGAGTATGTAACTGTATTTGTTATTTCTACAGAAAAAGGATAAATTATCATGTCTTTGTGTTGTGTAAATCCGAGAATGATAAAGCTCCATAATAAAATATATGTAACTTTCATCTATATCGATTAACTCCAGCGACTGTGACATTCCAGAAAATCGAGAGCACAACTGGCAGTAATGATTCAGATGAAATACTAACAATACTCTGAGTCCCAGTTTGATTGAACGTCCAATTCTGGTTCTCCTGTCCGTTCGGATCCGCCATTTTCTTTTTGGACTTAAGTTTGGATCGCTCAACGCTGCTGGAGTCGTAAGTTTTCTAAGGGTAAAAAGGTTAGCATGAAAGTAAACATATTTATTAATGTTTTGGAAGCTTTCCGGAAATGAAGTCCGAGGAAGAATTTAATAACAGCCGATTTGAGTTTTTCTGATAATTGAGGAAATTACCAAAAATAACGTAAAGAAGACGCAGTACTCAACCACAGGATTTTCGAGAGTTTCAGAGCAAAGTTCGTAAAGTTTAATAAAAGTGGTATCTGTTCACTGTTTGCTTCGGAAGCATCACCATTGTGGCTGTTATGTACTACTTGAAGTTTCAATCTTCTTGCATGTCACCGAATTTTATGTAAACGTTCGCTGTGTTCTGTATTACCATCACTGCTATTTTGACTACTGATAGGTGCTTGATAGATACTATTAATGTATTCTACTCGTGGCTTGGGAACTTCCGTAATTTTAATATATCAATACTTGACTACTATATTTGACTGCCTGCTCGGTCAAGTGGTTGGAATCGTAAGTACTATAGTAATAATAATTATTATTTATTTATTTGCTTACAAAATGGTATATAACACAAAGCTCTGACTTCTAAACTAGGCAAGACCTGTATCTTAGAAGTCAGCGCCCTTCACAATTCTGAGAACCTGTATTCATAAAAACTGCCTTGTATTCTTTATTACAATTAAAAATACGATATTTCTACGTCAAACTACGTCTTTATTTGAAGTTCGTTGGCTGAATGAATTTGTACTTGCGCCATCACATTACAAAAAAAGTTGTAAATCACATTCAAGATTTCGATTTGTCATTTTGTTAATATCATAATATTGAAAAGTGGAAGAAGACTTATAATCTATTTTTTATTTGGTAATTGCCACTAATTGAGCCATGTAAAATAAATTGTAATATATATTCACTAAAAAATTGGTTGCTATTGGAAATAGAAAATCAAAATGACTCTCAACCTTGGTAGAAAGGATGGAGGACCAGGATATGTGGGCATTCAGTTCTGTCAAGAATGCAATAACATGCTGTACCCGCGTGAGGACAAAAACAACAAAGTGTTGCTGTATGCCTGCAGGAATTGCGACTACAAACAGTTGGCCGATTCGAACTGTGTATACGTGAACAAAATTATGCACGAAGTAGATGAACTAACACATATAAACCCCGATGTGGTGAGTGACCCCACACTCCCGCGCACCAAGGACCACATGTGTCCCAAATGCAACCATAGGGAAGCTGTGTTCTTCCAGGGACAGACCAGACGTGCTGAAGAAGAGATGAGGCTTTACTACGTGTGTACCAGTTGCAAACACAGGTGGACTGAGTAAATTAGTGTTTAGAGTATATTTAAGGTGAATAAATAATTTCATGACTAAATTATAGCAATTTTTATTACATATAACCGATTTTACTGTCTTCAGAACCATCATTATTTTGTGTGAAAAGTAATCATCAACACAGGTCATATTTCTACCACATTGTATGAGAGTTGGTTCGTTGACTTCACAGCCTTTTAAAAATGTTACATAGAACTGTCTGACATGCAGGCCTTCTCTTGCCATTTTTATTTGTTTTCATAATGTCATAGACATTCTGCTTTACAAGGCAGATGACAACATTCTGTGACATTCTCAGGACTCGTCTTGTCACAGTTTGGGGACTGCAATATTAAACAGTAGGCTAATGCAATGCAGTAAAAATTCACCTATTAATTTATTGAACTCAATAGGCTTACCATATATTCCATAGTGAACACAACTGGTGAAATGTAGGAGTGTACTACACTCTGCCTACAGTTTCGGGGGATTACAGGTGTGCATCCACAATCTTCACAATCATCATCATCATCATCAGCCTGTTTAAATCTAATGCTGGATAGACCACCCCTTAGAGGTTTATGCCCATAATCCCCAGGCTAGGCCTGCTTTAGGGATCACGGAGAATTGCTACTTGCACTGCCTACACTTTTGCCTGCCTACACTTTTTGTTAGTGGCCAGGGCACTTAGCCATGCCACACCATGATCTGCTAACCAAAATCCAAATGCCAAATCCACTATTTTATTATTTCAGTTGAACAGTTCAGTGACTCAACACTTTTGATATTTGTCTTTGTACATTCACACGTATATTCACTTTATACAGTAAAAACTGTTTTATGACATTTTCATTATGTATCACATTGAATGTGCCAGGTAGATAATGCAGAATGGAATCTCCTATTTCTTTGTTTATTTTCATATCTTTAAGACCGAATGTAAAAAGTGAACAGTGAAAATTGCATAACATATCTGAAGTGTGTTGTTACTGCATCCATGCATTAGATTATTATATTCTTAAAAAAATGCTGGTTTAAGAGAACACAATTTGACAAAATGCAAAATAATGCCAATTTTACTGTGATGCAAAGACTCCAGATAACATAAATGAAACAACAGTCTGATTTTCTCGCATTTATTTTAACTAAAAATATTGCCAAGCCACTTCTGATCTAATATAACAGTTAACAATTCACAGCCATTGATTAATTAACTAATTATGATACTAGATCACTGTAACTACAACAATTTTCTCTCCGGATTGCGTAATTATTACAACCATATTTCACTAAATCATAATTTCTTCTATGTTGATTTTGACTACCCATAGGCCCAATATTCTTCTAATGTGACCATTACACCGATCTATATATATATATATGGATAGCTAATACCTATGGAAAAAAAATTAAAACGTGAGATAGGGCTGAAGCAGTCAGCACTTCTCTATACTGGGGAAAGAACTAAATTAAGGGATATATTTAGAGATCAGTGGTCCAGTAAAGGGTGTGTGTAGGTTGGGTAGTGGCAGCCCTCTCCTGTGTCATTATTAAACCACCCATAGGCCTATGACAAGGTCCAATTAGCTTATCTATAGAGGATAATAACAAAAAAATATTGTTTCGATCTGACTGTGTATTGTATAATTTAAACACTATTGACATTTATCTTTGTCCAATGAATCAAGTTACTAATTAGACTGATTGAGTTTAAAATGGATTCATTTTGAGTACAGAACTAGGGTTGCCACTAACTACAGAAATTCATGATAGGATACTAGATCTTAAAAGAGCATGATTGTAGCTCATACAAAATCCACATAGAAGTAATTTTGGTAGCAGCTCTAAAACATTCTTACTAATTTATTCTATAACGTATACTAAGAATACGGAACATATGAATTTTATTACAAACTATAAAACGCCGTTATATCTCTATTGGATCATATCACTAAATTACATCAATTCATAAAGAACATTTTCAAACATAATATCTCATTTGTAAAATAGGCCGTTGCTAGTAGAAGTTATGTATTATGAAAATTTCTAAGAACAGAGACATACTTACTGCTGCAAAATGAGTTAACTTCAATACAAGCCTTGGTACATTGCGCATAATGCGGTAATTGCAAGCATTATACACCGCGTTAGGCCGGAAATGGAACGGTAACATTGATGGACAATTGCTATGTTATTAAGAATTCGTAAAGAGACATATGCAAAGCTGCTATTATTGGATACATTTAAACAACGTTTTATGCATTTTATGTTATTTAATTTAATGTTTAATGTTATTTAATTTCAAATTAATTAACAAATTTAATGTTATTGAAGTTTAATATTTAAGTGATATAGTGGTACATTGAAAGGTATATGATGTAAGTGCTCCAGGTCCTTGTCTTAAAACCGTAAAAATTTCTAGCGATGTCTTTAGAACGAACATGAAAACCTATGCCCGGGAAAAAGCAATAGAGGGAGAAACGACGCGATTCACAATTTTTATTCACGTAAAGTTTTCACGAGCAAAATAAATATCAGTTAATTAAAACTATAAACGCCATGTTACAAAAGGCGGTCTTATCGCTAGGAGTGCGACCTTCGAAGCAACCTTCGGGTAGACGAAATGAAATGTGAAATCTTTGGGTAGATGATACAATACAGCAATAAAAGTAGCAATATACTAACAACAAATTAAACGAAGAACAAACATGTTAATACGAGAGTATTAAGCAAAGACTACTAAGAAAGAGTTAAGCAAAAATAGACCTCCATAAATTTTAAGAGATATTGTAGTCCTGTAAAAGTTAATATTGCAATGTTGGTATTAAAATTTACATAGATAGATGCGGGTTTTTTTTCTTGAGGAGTAAGCAGCCACTTCGTTTATTACGGCAGAATAATTTTTGATTGCACCAACAATGTAGGCATATTTCGGTCTAGGCATACATTTTTAAATTATGTAAGCAACCGAAGCAAGCAAGATAAATTTATCTTAAAAGTGTCCAATAACGCTGCTATCCTTGTATGTCTTTAATTCAATGAACAACCTTGACTGCTACAGTTTCACTAGTGTTGCAACACAGAATTAAATCAAACTAAATTCTTTATAGTAAATATGTACCAGGATGTATCAATTGAGAACATGGTAAATATTTAGTGATATTAATTTTACGTATAAATCGTCATTTAACACTAACCATAAATTTATAGATTGTTATAACAAGAAACAACAAGTACCCTAAGAACAGCGGATCCTATGTTACTATTTAACACTAAACGTAAGGTAGCGTTCAAGCACATTGATATCAAAATTAAGATTAAGTAGATTAAATATTTTCTAATAAATCGAGAACAAGTTCCTAGAGGAAAAACACTAAAAACTTAACAAGTGTACATTTCAATATCATCAACCGTTGAGGAAGACGGGGGTGCGACTTGTTAGTCATTGATATAAGTCTAAATTTATTAACGATATATCATAATGAGGCCGTTTGGGTTCCAACAAGCGGGACGTATGTACCAAACTATAAAACATCTTGAATTTGAATTCCATTGGTTTACTTATTTTCATAATAGTATAATTTATTGTCATGTAGCCCAGATGTAGAAGTTCATAGACAATTTTTTTTTTAAATACATGTACCTACTATTTGTCAGCGTGTCAACATAAAACAAAAAATGTATTGCGTTCGAAATTCAAATGTTTACGTTATTTGTACACAATATTCTGATATGCTGTCCAAATTAATTTGCCTCGTGATTTTACATTTATTTATACATTATTTTTATCTCAAGCATATTTGTTAAATTTAAGCCTTTTTTATTAGAGTGAATTAGAAACAGGTGCTCAGTTAAATAACATGCTTAGTAAAATAGATTTGTTTAATTTATTATGAAAGTGATTTGGACAATGTAAACGAACAAATATGTTCTAAATTTGAATGTGAAAGCAATATATTTTATATTAATTTTCAGTAGGTATTTATTTTTTATACGCCAGCACGCTGCCCGCTGCCGTCCCGCGCTGGAAGTCGCTGGCCACGTTCAATACGAGAGGCGTCATACATATACTTACTAATATACGTAATAAACGACTAAAAGCTTAAATATTTTACTACAGTTCATTCGTTGTGTATTCATCTAGATTATCATCCAAACTAATTCAGTTACAATGGCGGCTGAATCGTCGATGTATAGGTACGTAATTAGTGTGCGTACAATAACGTCAATATTAAATTTATTGTTTTATAAATTAGGCACTAAAAACGGTTATCAAAGGGTAAGCTCAGGCAAAACAACCATATATTTGTTTCTATTTCCTACACTTAAGCGTGAAGCTAATTTTATCAGGATTATCTAAAACCTAGTGGAGTTTCATCGGAAAGATTGCTTTTGCGCGTATCATTCCTATTACCAGTAACATTCGATTTCTCTGTATTCTAACATGAGAATCCGTTACTTTTAATTTCGATTATACTCCGTAATTTCTCACCTCATCTTAAAAGCCAGGAAATCGTTACCCGCTTCTTTAAATCAGTGCGTATATTTATAATTGACTCGCTTGATTTTTTTAAATATCAATATTTAATCACGAAACATTAATCAATTCGGTTCCATGAACGAATGTTCCACACGTGATAACAAGACATCGAAATCGACGGCAAATTTGTTTCTCTCTTTCCGAACCATACACAAACATAACGTCATCCCTGGACCGGTTCTAATTTATACTCTTGACGGTTCCAATCTGATCACATTTGTTTCGTAAACGTCAGATGTGAAGGAAAAATTGTTTACGATCTCCATAATACTCTTGAATTCCACTCGAGGAATCGTTCCAACTCGGAGAGAGACGGAGTTATACAGACCAAATACGGTATTCCCACTGAACAAAACCAAACCAAAACCACCGCAGTCACAACGTCACTCAACATGTCGGATCACCTCACTTGGTGTACGTGGCGTCGATCTTGAACCGCCTGCCACGTATGGAAAACTGTCGTCACTGTTCCTGAGGGGGCTCCGGGAAGTTGTCGGGCAGGGGCGGGAGCACGTTGGCCTCGAACTGGCCCGCGATGTTCCCGGGCGGGGAGTAGTTGGCCACGACGATCACCTTGCCGGCGCGGGAGCGCGCCTTGCCCACGCCGAAGAATCGCGTAGACACCCAGACCATTTGTGTGAAATGACCTGCAAACCGTATATTATATCCTTATAAAAAAAACCTTTGAACCCCTTTTTAAGACTTGCGCAAACGGAGGAGTTTGAGATTTGGAATTGTTTATATGAAGTCTGCGGGAAACTAAAATGTTTTTTGTAATATGTGTTACAAGTAGAGGCAAGGTATTTAACATGAAAACCTCAATAAAGTACAAACAGAAATTTAATGAAATACAATTAAATTTTGATTACTGCTAACCAGCTACAACTACATAATTTTCGTTTATTTTAACAACATCATGCACTCGGACTTTTTAATATAATAAGTGCCTTAGTATTAGTTAGTGAACTCATCTTCTATGTTACTTACATTGGACTAGTTGACTACTGCCATGTTGATCTAGTGGTTGCAAACGCGACTTCTAATCAAGAGGTCCTGGGTTCGACCCCAAGGTCGGTCAAAGTATTATTGGGTTTTTCTAACTTGATATTCTTAGTAGTAGCTCGAAGTTTGGATTTGTGCTCAGTGTATGACAGTAGCCTCGCTCCCATTCCAAAAGACGTATAACTCTCTCTTACCAATCACCTGTACCTACCCCTTCGGTGGAATGCGGGCGTAATGTTATGTTATCTTACCGGCGTTCACATTCGCGTGTAAAACATCGTGCTCTTTGAAGAAGTTGTACTGTCGGACCGCGGCGTACCAATATGACGACACTTCTTGACCTGCAAAAGATTTATTTATTTTCACTTTATTGTGCAACTGTAAATTATACAAAAGACGGACTTAATGCCTGGTGGCATTCTCTACCAGTCAACCTTAGGTGATGGCGACAAATTGATGGTAGGCGGTAACAATAAAGAAGAAAAAAAATTAAATAAATTGAGCAGATCTTAACTTTATAACACTGATTTATACACTAATTAGTTACTGTATTATTATTTGTAATACTAATTTATATACACTTATATACAATATAAAAAGTACATAATAAATACATAT
>DWEG01000103.1:0-13689 GCA_018245845.1 Apyrrothrix hygieia | reverse complement strand
AGTATATGCACAAATTGATGCCACGTTTTTATTTGCTTTGATCTCTGCTATTCATTGTTCTCAAATTAATAATATAATTTGTACGTTTTAAGAAAAAGATTATATGTATTATTAGCACTCACTTGGATATTTTATTTGACAAACTTTGGACAAAAATATGTTATATTATTTTCAATTTTGTTTTAAGTGTTTCTGTGTGTATAATCACTGCAAGGACTGTGAAATAGTTTTGGGTAATGTAGTTCTTTCTTATTAATTAAAGTTCTGTGATATAAAGAAAAGGATTTTTATTTGTTCAATCCATAATGCCTAGTGTACGTATGTTTTTAGCCTTGATTTCTATTTTACTACTGATGTTATTTGAATTAGTTATTAAAGTGACCCTTACAACTTTTTTCTTTCTCTTATTTTTTCATCCATTCATCTTCTTTCTGACGGCGAGAGCCCATAAAAAGGACCTTCATTTTCTCTACTTACAAAATACGCGCATACTGCTTCTTATTCAGCTAATATTAGAAGTGTTTAAAATTATAAAGATATTAAAAGAGTACTGCCAAACTATCAAATTTGTTTTAAATTGCCTTAATTTAATATTTTTGTTAAATACTGCCGCCGGTGCGCCAATATTACCCGCAAATTACGCCGCATTTGCGTTTCACATGAGAACTATTTTATTGTATGTCAAATAGTGTTTGACATTTCGCAGTCGCGCCCGTATGTTATAGTGACCATACTGACACATGTCAATTTCATCACTCCTTGCCACACGGTTAGAAAAGGAACAAGAAAGACATTATCATAACGTTTATATATTTTTTTCCATTTCTTAAAGTTACAGCCAAATAGTGCTAAATAGCGTCATAAACCCACTAACATGGTTTTTGCTTAATTAGTGATTACGTATACTTTAGTTTTCATCATCTTGTTCTAATTCATTTTGTTTAAATCTCATTTAATTACGATTTTTATTGTGTAAAATAAATCTACCCCGCACAGTACAAATGATCCAACCAACCAACGAGGTTATTTTGTCTTGCCAGTTAAGTGTAGGTGGTTATATAAAATATTCTCGTTAGAAAGTAATGACGTCATAATTATGAATTCGATTATATAGCACACTTATCCAAAAAAATTGTACCAATTTTTATTGCAAATGGGTTGAAATATCCAGACTATGTGTATATACTTTAAACTTGTTCGCGATTTGATAAAATCTGACGAATTTTAGCGTAGCACCGATACTGTGTAGAGTGCATCCTTTGACATAGCTTAATTTCTCAAAAGTCTCACAACCGCGATCGGTAATTATAACTTTAGAGCTATACAGTCATTGTTTGACTTAGTCACCCATTAATTATTTCTGTTTTGCCTTACATTGACCTATTATATTATATTGATGTTTTAAAAGTGTGGCAGCATACTCTGATACCATAGTACGCAAAGCAATTAAGTTACAAGCAATGTGGTCAGATTAGTGTCGCCACTGTCGCCGGTTGTACATTTCCTTACATTAGAGACATGTCACAAGACTCTATCTTACTCTGGTCGCGGCCAGACTCCGATATATAATAATATTTTATATATTATAATATATTTTTATATTCATTATAATAACATTTTTGGGCAACACAATAGCGGCCTACTTCCGATCTTAAACTAGTCAGAGTCCGTGCCAGGGTGCCCGGAATTCTAAAATTGTCTGGCTGATCACCATAATACATTAATTGACAAATTTCTAAATAGTTATATAGATATTTTTGCGAAGAAACTATCATGCTCATCACACGACTATTTTTTCTGGGTGTTCTGACCTAAAGAATACTATTAACAGGCTAGTAATATGAGCAGAACGATCTGAAAGTATTCGATGGTAATTTATTGCAGCTTAACGAGGACCTACCCAACCAGTACATGAACAGCTACTACGTGGACAGCGTGGCCCACAACTACCGCGTGGTCGTCTGGGAGTGAATGCCAAAGTATATGCACTTTGTATTTGTATTAACGTACTTCCAATAATCTCTGATTAAGACGCCCAAGTATCTCTACACACACTGGATTATAACTGCACGCTTGCTGTAACATCTCAGTTTGGATGCAGTTTTTGTATGGTTGCCATTACTGCATCGGAATTACAGTCATGTCTACCGCGTTAAATTACATCCAAACTGCAATATTACACCTGGCATGCAGTTTTCGTAGATAGTGCGTGTAGATATTAATAGGTATAGATTTCTAGTTACTAGCTTCTACATGAAACCTGTAATAAAAATAAAATATATATGTTTTACAGTAGGTAATATATAAAAATCTAATTAAAGTAAATAGTTATATTAGAACTAGCTTGACAGTTTGGTAAATATAAGTATTATTATTTTAATTATGAAAGTATCATACAATGGTACAGTTAATCAAAGCCGTCTCTTGTATAAGAAAGCAACTATGGAAGTGGTAAACAGTTAAAAAAGAATTTAATTCTTTTTAAATATATCTGCACAGACTATTTAAAATTATAAATCAAAGCAATTATATATTTACTGGCATTCTGGTAAAAATACCATGGAGATGGAAAAAAAGGATTTGTTGGAACTCATCACGTTAGTCCTGAAGTGAAGAAGGTTATCATCAATTCTGTAAATCATGATGAGACTAGTTTCATTGTTCGTTTTATGATTGAATAAATAGATGGCGCTAAACTTTTATAATTGAATAATGTAATAATGTATTACACTTTTATATATTGCTTTTATAAAATACTTCTACTTCTAAAATACTGTTTTGTAGTCATATTAATTAAAGACAGAATGCTCATTGTTCATTTTTATCTTAGTTTTGGCGTGCAACCAGTCCTAACTGTAAAATAATATTTAACAGACTAAGTAATTAGTCGATTAGCATGATGGACCGCTTACAAACAAAACAATGGACACGTTTCTTTCCATTCCAAAGATGGATAAATCTTTATGTAATACTTAAATTGAATAATTTTAAGGTAACGTAATCCGTAATACGCCTGTAATCCCCGAAGTTTAGTTTAGTTTTATTGCGCTCTTATCCTGTTACTGACTATTTATTTTGTGATTTTTTTATCACAGAAATTTCTGTTATTAAAAGTAGATAGCCTCGGAGGCTCGGAATCTGAATTTGTGTCCGGTGTATGGTAATAGACTCACCTCCTTTTACATAATGGGATGTTAACTTAACTGTTGAAACGTGGGAGTGTACTACACTCCTCTGTCTACCTCTTCAGGGATTACAGTGAGGGTACGTTAAAAGTAGATCTGTCGTAAATTTTAAATATTGCAATACATTTTTATTACCGTAGCTAAGTGCTATATATATTTTAAGTGTACTTAGTATTGTACATAAGTAATAATATATAATTGAATACGAATTGATCGATGTGTAATGACCAAATATTGAAGGTCTGATAAATAAATTATTTAAAGCTCAAAGACTGCTGGTTTTATTGTTTGCAATAACAATGCGAAACTGTAGTATTTTAGACGTTGTTCTCTCCTGCTTCGTGTTATTAACTAAATATCGGAAGTTTTTGAAAAAAAAACTTCATAAACTGATCACAAACATAAAACATATGTCCTGAATAATATTACCGAATGAAAATGATTAGATTTACTAAAATGGTAAAATAAAACTTCGATATGCAAGCTCATATTTTCATATATTTAAAATTGATAACATTAAGTACATGGGTGACAACGTAAAAATGTAAAATAAATAGATTTAAAACAGAAATGTTCACACGAACCGTTACTTGGCGCGCTGATAGTTTCAAATTTGGATCCAAATCATTTGGAATGTTAAAATAATACTAAACATTTAGATTTCTCGACATAAGTTTTTTCTAATTGTATAATATATAAATATAATTTAATTTGTATTCGAATATTTGACTAAATTTAATTTATGAAAAAATATACATGCAGACTTGTTCTTGGAGATTTAATTATTAGGGAAAAAAATAAATCTCACAAATCAGAACGCACAAGGTATGGAGTGTACGATATTTGTATGAAAATTTAAAGCATTAAATAAATGCACAAATTTAATGGAATCTATTAGAAACCAAGTAACAAACCTCGTTATAAAATGACTAGGCGTGACGTCACACAAACAGCCATTTCAGCTACATCGCAAGCGTTTTATTTTATTATATATTTTTAAGGAAAATAGAAAGAAAATTAAAACTATATAAAAATAGGGTTGGTATCGTTAAAATTAACACAACGGTAGGTACATATCTATTTACCCTTGATATTCGTATCACTTAATTGAATAACGTTGGAGATATATAACTTTCCATTTATATGTACTTCTCGTAAGTTCAAAAATAACTTAGGAATTTTTTTCGTAACTTACATAAATTACGAAAAATAATTATTAAAACCGGTTATCGTCGTAAAAACATAACATGTAGTTTACAAATGTGTATTAAAAAAAAAACCGTTACAAGTAAACAAGTGATTAAATAAATAAAATAATAAATCTTAATTCTCGTATATAACTCACTATATGTTTAATTATTAATATAATTTTAAACAATTTTGAAAATCACCGATTATTACCTTTCTTAATACCATAAGCAAAACACTACATAAGTTCCAATCCATTATACGTTAAAACAGATTTAACTCCATAAGATATCGTTTTCATAATATACCAGATCACGCACTCGAACACGTAAGCTATTTATTTATTTATATTGTATCTAAACAACGCTTCACACTGACGTAACCTAACCAGGACTCGCTGTGTTCTGGATACCATAAACAAACCCTCAAAGACAACAGAAACATAGAGATATCATAGATAGAGCAGGCGAGCCATAAACGCGCATGTAAGTGAAAATGTCTCGTTGATAGAAAGAGAAAGAAGGAAAGAGTTTGATATACGTGTCTCTCTTTAATGACGTCTGAGAGTTATATAATCGTATCTGATTGGCTTCTTCAGTAATTGACGGACAAAGTTGCTGCTGTTTCTCTGCTGCGCATGCGTCTTTAAACAGAAACGAGTTTTTCATTCTCTTTCTCTCTCTCTATGGACAAGTCAACTTTTTGCTTGGTTCGCCTACTCTATGTATAATATCTCTATGAACACCTCCATTCCGGACCATAGACAATTCATTAACCATTCTTATATCTAAACAACTCACATAACCCGTGTCACAAATCCATATGTGCCTAGTGTGCCATACAATTTATGTAAATAATTTCATACAATGAAGCTCGTGTGAAAACAATATAGTTTACATAAAATAGATCACAAAACATATTTTATATACTTATACATGAATAAATTACAAATTAACAGTTTATAAGTAAGGTAACTAAGGTGCTGTGCTCGGAGGCCGAGGAGGCCACAAGTTAGCTACACGCTAGTAACGCAATACTTAAGTACTACAACAAGCGAATACTACTACAGTCAAGCCTTCACGTACCCTTGAAAAAATGGAGCATTAAACATATACAATAATTAAATAAATATTATAAACGACAGCTGCAAGGTAAAAGAAAATTTTAAATAAGAATAAAAAATAAATAAAACTATTATAAATTACATTAACGAGCGTTAAAATTATGCCATTAGCATGACATTTTATGTTTTCGTGAAAAGAAAACAAAATCCAATCAAGGACGAGAAACAGAATCACAGCGAGAAAAAAGTCAGCCATCATTAACAATAACTGTCATAAGCATAACGCAATACAAAATTAAACTAAGTGTACGAACTACTTCAGTGTTGTCTCATTCGACATTATTTGGGATTCGTTAAATTTAATTGAAGGCCATTTAAAAGCTACAATTGTCAAAAAAACCTATTACAAATTTACAAACACTAGTTTATAAAAATAGCCTATGAGGATATTAGGTAAAATATTGACGACTAAAAACTATGAATGTACATAGAAATTGACCTAATTACTTGCGATGAATCAACTAAGAGGAGATTAGAGTGTGATGTTTACAGAAACCGTTATCTCAATTTACGGGACATTCAAAAATTACGTCACATTAATTTCCACATAATTTAAAGGTAGGAACCAGGAACTCGTTTTAAAGTTATCCAGGGGAAAGGTACGTAAAAATCATTTTCAAGATTCGTAAAATGGATCGTTGCAGCAGTGTCCAACTTTGGACTGTCATTTCGAATTTGTCCCTGTCACTGAAAATTTTATATTCAACTTTTGACAGGTACTGTCAGTGTAAATTCAAATATTTTGTTGGTAATTACACAATTGGTTCATTCAAATATCACTAAAGCACAAATCATTTGTATTGTAGACAGGTCATTTTATTTTAAAGTGGTTAGTTCAAAAGACATTTAAGGTTTCTTAAGGCGCTATTAATGTGACCTAATTAAAATATGTACCGTAAATTAAAAATGTGGAGGTACATTTATAATTCAATAGTACAAAGTCAACTATATAGAATACCGTTTTATTTTTCAAATTCCTTGTCAGACTGTTAGGGGTCTTTCAGATTAGCATATTTTCAGTATGTACACACACACACTGATTCATAAAAACGTGGCTTATTAAGGGCGTACACGCTCGTTTATTTTGTTGAAGTGTCTGTGAAGTTGAAGTGTAAAGGAAAATACGCTAATCGTAAAACGGCCTTAAGAGTGTTGCCTTGTACAGAAAAATTAGCCTAACCGTGCTCAAGTTACGATCATACCCGCTGGATCTCGAACAGTTTGACATCCGTGTCGTACCATATAGGGGGATCCACATTCCTGTGAGTAAAGCAATGTATATTACAATATATAGCAATATATATTACAAAATGTACTGCTGTACTGTACAGTACTGCTGAAAAACTAAGTGTAGTTTTATGTTATAAAATGAACAATAATATAGTATGGATGGATCTGAACATTCCTGGGAGAGGATTCCAAAAGAGGAGGAAGACCGAAGATGATTTGGACAGATACTATATTAAAAGACATGAGGGCCTGTAACCTTTCCATAGACAACATATTCAATCTTGCAAAGGGGAGAGAAAAGACAAGGAAAGCCAACCCCACAGCCAGATGGGAATGAGAATGCTTAGGCGAGAGAGCTAGAGGAATATTAAGTTAAGGTTGTCTGAGAGAGATCAGTCTTTTAGTTATAAGACCACCTATTGTTCTTGTTGAACTCTATTATTGCTATATTATGTAAGTTTTTGTCTAATACAATAAAGTGTTATTGTTAGTTATAAATTCAATATATGCACATTGATTTAGTTATAATTAATTGAATGCAATTTATTGACACTCATAGACTACAGATAAAACAGACGTATCAATCGAGACAACGTTGTCCCCGTACAGCCTTAATTACAATAAGTTTACAACACCTGTGAAGTACGTGAATAATAGAGTTAGAATAGACAGATTTAGGCAGATGTATTTTGGTGGAATTGGTGACTTTCAAAAAGAAAACCATATATAATTAGTGATGTAGACTGAAATATGTAAAATGTTTTCACCTGATGTATATTACTCCCCACATGTATGTGCGGAACCAGGCGGCTGTGCCTGCGTTGGCCTGGTACTTGCGAATGAGGATTGGGTGCGGCACTGGCAGCAGCCCCACCAGCGTGCCGTGCTGCAGGAACCGCAAGATCTCGGACTCGTCCGTCAACCCTCTGGAATTGGGGACAATTCGGAATATGAAACTATAACTGAACTCATGTGTGCTGTTCATTGAAAATGCTGGCATCATTAGGGTCTTGTTGTGGGATCTGGTAGGCTAAGTCACACTGAACTGTGAAGCAATGCCATGAGAGAAAGCGTCTGAACTGTGCCTGATCTCAGATAGATACTGTAAATATAATCTGCCATTGTTTCACTGAAGCTCATATGAACAAAAGATGAATAAATGCATTAAACCCTTGGTGTATAAACTCACTTGTCGATGCAGATTTTCTCCACTTGTGGCACAAGGACCTGCAGCAACCTCATGATGGTCTGCAACGGCAGCCGAGCCCGCCAGCTAGCCACCCACGCGCCGGAGGGTCGCCAGCCGTCGCCAGCCCCTTCAGTCTCGGCCTCAGCCTCTGGCTCCTCTGTCACACGAATACTCTCCCTCTACAGAATACAGTGCTTGTTTAGTATTGCAATTAAAATATTCATCATCATCATTATCAGCCTATTGCAATCCACTGCTGGACATAGGCCTCCCCTGAGGGATTATACCCATAATCCCCACGCTGGGCATGTGGGTTGGAGATCGCAGAGCACAACCTCTGGCACCACCTACACTACTGCCCATAGACGGTTAAGGCATTTAGTTGTACCTAAATTATTTAAATATTATCTGAAATAATCCACATATAAATTACATGCAAAGCTTACATTTGCAATGCACCTTTCTTAACACCATAAGCAAAACACTACACCCAGCTTATAATTTTAACCCAAATCATTGTATTATTAGCACAAGTAAACTTTATAATACAGTTTATTAAAAGGCAACCTTATTTTACTTAATATATTACGTTGAACATGGGGTCTTATGCAATGAAGATTTTTGGATGTTTACTTTGCTTTGTACAAATAACGGAAAACATTTGCAATTAACAGGTTCAGGTAACACGTTCCATGAATTTACTATTCTTAACAAAATCTCGGGAAATTCGCGCTGATTTAAGGAGACTCGGTATAGTGATTACAGTCCTAACAGTAATAAAAATGTATAGGAGTTAGTAACAATAGCAAGGTACTTACGTGTGTGACGGTGTGATGCGCGCCCTCCTTGTCGCTGTCGGCCTTCTCCTCGGCGCTGTCCTCGCCGTCGCCGCTGCGCCGCGGCAGCAGCTGCTCGCGCGCGCCCGGCCCCGCCCCCGCGCCGCCCCCCGTGCCGACCACCGCACCGCCCACCGCCGGGTGCGCCGACTCGCGCTCCGTCATCGCGCCAATCGCTGCAACCATAGCAGTGCAAACTAAAACTAAGGTGATTAAGAAAACAAGGCCTGTTTGAAAGTATGTGTCTAGTCCAGGCAATGTACGGGAGGGATGGCCAGTTAAAGAAAGCTTAAATAAAATCAGAGTTATAGAAATCTCATAACAAATAACTTCCATACATAAAAATGTATTGATATTTTAAATTTAATATTTTAAAATAAAACTACCTAAATCGTTTATCGGATTATGACAGTGGGGTAGTAAGTGGTGACTAGCGACATAGTTACCGGGCGTACGACAGAGAGGCAGAGAGTAGTGACTAGCGAGATAGTTACCGGGCGTACGAGAGAGAGGCAGAGTAGTGACTACCGACATAGTTATCGGGAATACGAAAGAGAGGCAGAGAGTAGTAACTACCTAACTACTACATAGTTACCGGGCGTACGACAGAGAGGCAGAGAGTAGTGACTAACGACAAAGTTACCGGGCGTACGAGAGAGAAGCAGAGAGTAGTGACTAGCGAGATAGTTACCGGGCGTACGAGAGAGAGGCAGAGAGTAGTGACTAGCGACATAGTTACCAGGCGTCTCGGGCAGCGTGGGGTTGAGCGTACCGGGCTCGGCGGGCTGCGCCGGCCGCGAGCCCTCCATGGCGGCCTCTGCCAGCGACTCCGCGCTGCGCGATCTGTGGCATCACTCCGAATAAGCAAGTATGTAGTATTTTAGTAGCTAATATTCTTGTAATAATGTGTTAATAATGAATATACATGAATTCATATATTAATAAGAAGCTCCGTGGAATCGATGAAGTCGCAATTCAAACAAGCAGATGGTATTTCTTGTTTTGAATGATCGTTAATACCTATAAAAAAAAGTTATAAAATCCAATATATCGACGTTCTTGGGGCAACGTGCCGGCCTTGTGGCACTCACCTAGGAAGTTGCTTGGCGCCGGCCGGCCGGCCCTTGCCCTGCGCCGCGGCCAGCGAGCGCGCGATGGCAGCGCGCTCGTGGGGCAGGTTGGCCAAGCCGTGGAACACACCGCGTTTTCTGATTATCGTGTATACCAGGTTGGAGTTACCTGCACAATGAGAATAGCCATAACGAGAAACAAATACAAATATACATATGTATAATATATACATATACATATGTAAAATGGACGTTTTATAAATTTCACATTTCCAACTTCTTTTGAATAAAACAAAAAATGTTTATGAGTTAAAAATAATAAAATGATGTACCTAAAGTTGCGACTCTATTCACTCACCATCGAACTGGTACTGGATGATGTTGTTGAACATCTCCAGGAGGAAGAACACGAGCTGGTGGTTCTGCGGCCTGGAGAACAGGAACCACGGCGTGCTGAACGCCTCCAGCAGGTGCAACAGCTTGGTGGACGCCACCATCGAGAGCGTCTTCAGATATGGGGACACTAACAAAATGGAAACCATTGCGTTGAAAATAATAAATGAATTGATAATGTACCCACTGTCCTGTTGGTCCAATGGTTGTAAACCCTTAAAGTTTTGGGTTCGATTTCCAGCTTAGACGAACATTTTTGTAGTGAGCACAAATATCTGGTCAGTATCCAGGTGTAAAATTAAGTGTTTTATAGAAATATATGTGTGCACTTTATCAGCTGTATGTCTGCATTGGTACAGGCATTGCCGAGATTGGAATCAGATATCTATATGAGAAGTTATCTTGATCGAGTTGCTATTGGTCTAAGAACTGTTTCACAGGGATACTAGTGTTGCTATTTGATATTAGTGTTGCCAATATACTTGCGGAGTACCCTTTATTATGGTCATGTATGAGTCGCTGGTCGTGTTGGCTGTAGACGCTAATGTCGATCGTGAGGGCCTGGGTTCAAATCCCGGATATTATTGAATTTTTATACAATTGGAATTCCTAGTAGTGGCTCAAAGTCTGGATTTGTGCCCGCTGTATAGCAATAGACTCACCACCTATTCCATATTGGGTCATAAACGTAACTGGTGAAACGTGGGAGTGAACTACACTTCTCTGCCTACGTCTTCGGGGATTACAGGCGTGATGTTACGTATGTACGTGTCTATGAAATATGAAGTAATGGTAAACTATTAATAAAATGGGAATCGATTTTATATTGAGATTGTATTAATAAAATTGCAACATGTCCTAGACCAGAGTGTCGACAGTTGATAAATGCCAACACAGACTGTCTTAAATTATAAAAGACCCCAGCATGTGCCTCACCGTTGACAAGTATAGTGAGAAGACAGTCGAACAGCGGCTGCAGTCGTTGATGTCCCGTGGTGATGACCTTGTGGAAGACCACCACGAGGAGGTCGGCGTGGGTGCCGGTGAACACCGGGATGTCCATGGGCACGGCGGCCGCGTACGGCTTGTTGAGCCGGACGCCGAAGTTGCGCTCTCCGGACAGGAGCAGCAGAATGAACACACCTATATGCATCAACCCTACGCGAGCTGTAAGTATAAAATGACATATTTAATAATTGTTTGTTCAAATTTTTCTTTTTTTTCAGTTTGTTTTGGGTTTAAAATTTCTTCTTGTGTGTATTTAGCTTTTATAGAATTAAGCTTTTTTTGGTTCAATGCAGGCGACGTTACAATTTTGGACAAAAACATGCAGTATCTGAAGTTTTGCTGGAAATCATGACATTTTTCTACCACTTTCAATGACATTTGTTATTATTTTTAACTCATCACACCAGGTCCCTTACAGGGTAGGTAGAGGTCACTGGGTGCCAAATGTAACATTAGCCTCATAAACATACACATATTAAAAATATGTAGACAAAATAAACCATTAAATTGTATGTCTCCAATTTTCCTAACCTAAACTCACATTGATCAGCTCGGGAGTCGTTCAGGTGATACAGAATGGGCACCAGCACCTCCAACACATCGCTGCTCTTCAAAACGTAGTACATAAATTTCTATGAACAAACAAACTTCGAATATAATATCAGTAAAATTATTTTACATAAATAACTGATCACATTTGTAATTCCCTGAATAGGTAGGCAGTGGAGTGTAGTGCACTCCCAACATCTAGCTGTGATGCTTAATGTTTCACCATGAAATAGAGCATGAGCCAATTGCCATAAATCCAGACTCCGAGCTATTATTGAAAAGTTCAAGTTTGTCAGACCCAGCCTGGGGGTCAAATCTAGGACCTTTCGATCAGCAGCTGTGCTTGCAATCACTCTACCAACGAGACAGTAATGACAAGACTTAGTTTATAAAATCAGTTGGAAGCCCACATTTATATACTTGATAGTAGGGTATACAATAAAGAATGATTAAGGTACTTTTGAAAGTGGTTGGGAGTATTATAAACAGATGATTGACCTGGTCAGTTCTGGATTTAAGTAATTTGCGGTAGTAAACCTCTATAAACTGCTCAATACATCACCTATACCTGGGGGTATCTGGATGGTGGTTTCTCGAGAATTACATACCTTGTTGTAATCACACATCTTCCAGAACAACACAAGCAGTTCCTGGTGTAGGGACACTTTCTTGGAGGAGTTGGGTAGGTACGTCTGTGCGAGAGGATTGTTCAGAAGACGGGTGACACCTCTTAGAACCAGCTGGAAGTCCTCATCGCGATGTATCCGGGACAGATAATTAATGAAGAGATTGTCCGGTAATGTCTGAAACATACATAACGTAACATCACGCCTGTAATCCCCCAAGAGGTAGGCAGAGGAGTGTAGTACACTCCCACGTTTCACCAGTTATAAACTATACGTAAATACATAAATATTGCGTACACAAATAAATTATAATAAATGACGTTTCAATTTACACAGAAAGATGAATTAAACGATCACTTCCAGAACAAATACATCGATTCATCTAAATGCATCGATTAGAAGTTTGTACGACTGGTAATCGGCAAACAGATTGAACGTTGCGTATACTTAATTGTGGAATCTAACTGGCAATAAATCGGGCTTTGGAAAAACATTTCTGTGCCTCTTTTGAATTCCGCCTTTCACAAGAACATCTCAATTTTTCAAGCGATCTTTTTAGGGTAGAAAAGTGGGTTATGTATTATTAGCTCCATTTCAAATGTTTCTATGAAATTATAGCAATCTCTACAAAAACATGTAAATATGAAAAGTGGGGCAAGTATTTTGTGAGCCAAAATGGTGTCCAAAACAAGTCCGAAAAAGTATTTACTGGGATAATACAATAATAATTATGGGTGTAGATTAAGCGAATATAATTATTTGGGAAGCAATATAAGTTTATAAGCTAAGCTTTAATTACACGTATGTATTATCCTCTAACAAATTATGAATTATACCAACGAAGCATGGAAGTAATGGCTAAAGTTTATCAGTTCTCACTAAAAAGAGAGGCCTACGAACAGTCATGTACGGATAGATCCATTTTAAAATATGTACGTTTCAAACTGGAATGTCAGGAACAAATACGCCGATGACGTAACTCACGACATACTAGTTATTTTTGCACAATACGATTTGAGAAACAAGTGGCATTAGCAAAGCATACATACACCGGACCAGTTGATATGGACATAGTCAAAATGTCTTTTGTAATATTTGACCACGGGGCATAGCAATCACGCATATAATCTACGTACATATATCTACATAAATATGTGACATTTAATATTTATATCTCTTTTTATTTAAGAATATGGTGCACAGAAAAAAAAGAAATAAAAAGACACGAGGCTAATTTAAATTTATATGTAACATGTTTAAGAAAAGTATCAAAATAAACATTCATTGTTTAC
>DWEG01000102.1:0-13734 GCA_018245845.1 Apyrrothrix hygieia | reverse complement strand
AACTGGTGAATCGTGGGAGTACAACACTCCTCTGCCCGCTTCTTTGGGGATTACAAGCGTGATATCACAATACTATATTAAACAACCTTATTCAATATGTTGCTAATACAAGTACAATGAATTACGTAGTCACATACTAGTATAGTGCTGTTGGATTGACTGCAAAAAATAATGACTTTAAATTATCTACGTACCTACATACGTGATTTTACGTTGTAACGACAGTTAATTTAATGTCGCGAGGGAAAGCTCGGGTCGAGTACGTCGTCCATTGTTCTTTCTTGTAACTTTTAACTTTAGTTACACAGTCATAATTAGGTATATTATGAATGAGTCTCAAAGCGTTTGTGGCATAATGAGAGCAATATCTTGGCACAATTCACAGTGGCTGGTGTAATAATTAGTTATATTTTACTTGATTTATCCCGTATTGTTGTAACTGGTCTGCCTCGTCGGGGATTACAGGCGAGATGTTACGTATTGTTGTAAACAAAGTGTGGTATTTATGCCAAGTGGCATTCTCCACTGATCTATCAGGTGATGACGAAAATTAGGTACACTTTGGGACAACTCGAAGACGGCCATTTTAACTAGA
The DNA here is from genome assembly GCA_018245845.1 of Apyrrothrix hygieia. NCBI lineage: Eukaryota > Metazoa > Arthropoda > Insecta > Lepidoptera > Hesperiidae > Apyrrothrix > Apyrrothrix hygieia. Next base: position 13,139 of record DWEG01000102.1, on the reverse strand, counting down.
CAGAGACAGAAAGCGGTTGCCAGACCAGATGCGTGTGTACGCAAGACGTACCCCGAGCCCCTGTTTAATAAATAATGCCACTAGTAACTGCACTGTCAGGCAAGTCAACTTCTAACACTAGTAGCGGTTTGCGGTTCGTGTCTAAACTCAGTTAATAGATTTAATATTGTAATATATCTAAGAGAATCCTTTATATTCTTGCTCCTTTATTTTAAACTCTCCATTAGAATTGAAATTTGAACTGAGAACAGTCACAGGTACCCGAGAAAAGAATTGTTAGAAAATAAGAGAACATATTTTGATAAAGTATGTATGTGTATGTATGTTATGTACGAAAAATTCTATATAATATATTATATGTATATCGACTAGTGTTTCAGCATTCAGCCTCCAACACCGGCGTTACACTTAAGTATTGAGACTAAATATCATTCCTGTGACGGCGAAGGAAAATATCGTGAGGCAAACATGCACACCTTACAGTTCTTCATAATATTCTCCAAAGCGTGTCAAGTCTGCCAACCCGCACTTGGCAAGTGTAACAGACCTTAGGCTTAACTCTTTATATATATATATATATATATATCATATATATATATTATGCCTCCAAGTGTAACATTACAATGGTAAACAGGTTGATGATGAAGGCCATAAATAGCTGCTAACTTCCACCTAGCCAGCATAGCCTTACTCTTTCTTTTCTAAGTCTAAGTCTAAGTCATTGATATTCAATTGAAACTAAACTTCAACAAAACCGGCGTGCTTGTTTGAATGGTGACTGTAAAAGAAGCACGGCAGGTCTGTAAGGATAGAGTTATTTGGCACACGGTGCTCTCTGTCTACCTCGTGAGGAACCTGGCATGATAATATTATAATAATAGTAAATTTAATTGACGGGCTGTAGTTACGGCTAAACATAGCTAGCCTTAAGCAAACTATGTTAATTTATTTGACTTTTGCTCTCACCGCACTGGAGCGCTGTTTGTCCGCGCGTTGCACAACCTAAACTATATTTATATAGTATTGAGGTCGATACGACGTTGCTAAACTGTCGCCGTTGTGTTGATTTCTAGTTTACACGCAGACCTGTTCAAATGAAAGGTGTACTTTTGTGCTGGTACAACTGGTGTCTATCTCAGCGATTTATGTTGACTGATTCGATTCGATCAGGCTCACCACCTATTCCCTGGTGAAACGTGGGAGTGTACTACATTCCTCTGCCTACCTTTTCGGGGGTTGTAGGTGTGGTGTTACGTACGTTAACTCGAAGTGCTAGCGTAATATGGAGTACTAGCTTGAATGTTACTGATCAGAGATGAGCATAAGCAGAAATAGGCGGTGTGAAAAGCCGTGCTCTGCGATTCCCAAACCGCATGCCCAGCGCGGGGATTATGGGCTAATACCCCTCAGGAGAAACATATATCCAGCAGTGGACTTAGGCTAATAATAATGACGATTTAAATTTAATGAAGTTAAGGTAAACCCGAAATTTGGTGCACAGCTAATACTTATCTCTACATCATTATATCAGCCTGACTTAGGTGTTAGACTTAGACCTTATACTTAGGCCTTATACTAAGGTCAACATATAAAAATAATAAAAAGATATCACTTTTTTGTTAGAGTTTTCGTATGTAAGGCACTTCAAGCTACTATACGAGATATGCCAATTCGACCCTCAACAGTATAATCGCGTATCGATCTGATGAATGTATCAATAATGATAATATTAATACGGAAATGAAGTTTTACTTTCATTTTCACACATGCACATGCTACGTGGTAAAATATAATACAAGTGAAAATATCGTAGTAACGTAACCGATGTAGTATAAATGAAATAAAAATTATTGTGCTTTTAGGATTATTGCGCATTTAAATTTCTTTGTTTACATATCCGATACCTTGACAGTATTTTTATGACCGCAGATAATATTGTCAGCATATGGCAGTAAAATGATTTCCGATTCCTGTCGCGTCTGCTCATTGTTCCCGTGCCTTTGTATGGACGATACTAGAATTTCAAATACCGGTAAAAATGTATTACTAATATTCCTTTGTTTGAAAACAGAATTTCAATATTTAAATAAAAAAAGTATTACTAGTTGCAAGAGTTGTAGTGAAAGGTTACAGTATTTAAATACAATATTAATAAAAAAAAATATTGCATGTTGGTAGAGTTGTAGAAAAGAGTACAGTATACGGTATCTACATCTCTATAATACAGCATCTGACAAAATATCGTATTTAATGGTTCTGTTAGATGTATTAGAGAACATCTAGATCTAAATCATTTAGAGTTGACAGGAAACGAAACATTAGCGACTGAATTTATGTAAGACACACCCTACATGCTGAGCCACAGCTAGAGAAGGAAGTTTAATATTTCTTCAATATCCTTTCCTTTATCGTTTTACGCGTGGAGCTGTTTTATTTCGCTATTCTCTCATAGAGAGCACGTAAGCTGTTATAACTACTATATACATATAAGCAGGAAACGTGGCACATAAATTAGAAAGACTGGAAACGCCTTCAGAAATATAATGCACAATAAATGCAATAAGTAAAGCATTTTGTTTCGAAACAGCTGATAATAAATTGAATACTATGTACAACTATGTATAGTTTATCTACAAGAACGAAAGTAAAGCTGGCTGTACTATAGTTATTTATGTAGCTCTACCATTTGCTCTAATTCTCGTGATAAAGGCGTCTAGTGGAGAACGATTACAACACGCACGGACCAGTTGCTGCGGGCGTAACTTGTTCCGCAATTGCACTCGCCGCTGATATTGTGATATCAATAGCTGATATTTTAACAAAAAGCAGTAGCTGGACTGAGTTCCGATGTGAGTTACAACAAGCCTTAATTTAGTCTATATTACAATCCATTAAAATTTATATACAGCTCTACATATTTCTACCTCTATGGAGAGAACGTTATCCTTGAATAAGTTATTTTAACTGTATGATAACATCAATGGAACGACTACGATAGTATATGTACCTGTTTTTGCAGCAAAAAAGGCGGCACTAGAATTTTTCAGTAATAAGTGGGATAGCCAGTCTTTCACTTTATATCGCTAAAGATGTTGAAGATTACATATTTCTTATTGGTAAAAACCGGACACAATTATTAATGATTCTTAATGAAGCAAATACTGTGTAATGTGCCTAAGGTATTTCATATGTGATATATTTTTGTTTCAGTTATAGTATTAAAAGCAACCTTCGCATGTCTACACTAGAATGTTGTTTATTGAGTATGAACAAATTTTAGGGTGTGGTTATACATTTGCAAGCATTAAAGAACCTCATGTGGATACATATATCATTGACTAAAATGTTTGACTAACTAGTTTCGAATGTGATTTCATGCTGCTTCTCTACCAACCTGGACTGAACTAGCTAGCGGCCTATCTTGTAGTCTAGATCACTTTTAAATTTATCTGTATCTAATCTGACAATGATTTACGGAACCGGCCGAATCGAACCGAACAGAACCGAATCGATCACACGTCCAGACCCGTACGTTGCAAGTCAGAGTAACTATTTCTAGTTGCTAAGTTTAACCTTTATTGTTTATTATTAGTACTACCGCTGCATCAGCAGTATTACTGATTGTGTCTATTGCATCCAAACTTGAAGTGTCCCCAATAATCCATAAAATAAAAGATAAATCCCTCTGGGATCGCCGGGAGTTCATGACGAAGAATCTCGGATAGAAACGAATTTAGTTTGGCTATCCCACAGAAATATTTGTTAATTAAGCCGAGACATAATTAAATCAAATAGAGTAAAACAAGGTGAAAAATCTTATCTTTACTCCACCTCCAAACTCTACCTACTTTAGTAAAACCAAAGTTACGTTCACTATGTATAAGTATATTAAAAGCCTTTCAAGTAGTAGCCAAATAAACACTCTTTTACCACTAGCACTTGAGCAAACACACTTAAGGTGTGACCACATGTAATACACTAAGTAGTAACCAAGGTCAAACTATAACGTAGCAAATTATTATCACTCAAACCTTTCAAATATCTGAGACATTTTATAACCTCAAGGTCATAAAATGTCCCAGTTTTTGCAAACGTTGGTTCTGTTTATAAGGTCATATGGATGCATGGTAAATTGAAGTAACAATCGACAAACTCTTTTCGGGCCTTGTAATTCGAAACTGGTGTCAAGTTCAATCAACTACATCCATACACAGTTAAGGAAATTCCGATAAGCAGCGAGTAGCGATGCTTCTGTGCCCAGTGACATATTAATGGGTTGTTTGTTAGTTATCATATTCCAAGCATTATATTTGCTTCAAGTGACACTGACGACGTTATAACTTCACACAAAGGAGGTAAAGGGGCCAACAGACTCTAATAACAAAAACAACATAATGAGCGTCTGCCTGCAATGTTTACAATGCTCGACGGCTCTAAATGTCAATGCGTTATCTAACATTTATATAAATGCTTCTTTTTACATAATGTGTTTAGTTTTTAGCATATCGTTAAATGATAATTTTGCAAGTATACAAGATATATTCAACTTCTGCTTGAGTCCATAAATAAAAGTTTTTTACTTATCGTGTGGTCGTCATATTGTCGTGTTCTAATTTCAGCAATTATTATTTTAAATGTATTGTAAGAATTTCATTTAATAGGAATATTTTAATGTGGATAAATATGTCCCGAAGATCCGTGGTAGGCACAGAAACCTATTATAAATAGCTTTGTAAAAAGAAGAGAAAGTGAAATATCAAGCCGGTCGCTGAAGCGTTGCCAAGGCATCTGAACTCCTCTTATGTAGTACTATCTATGTTATTCTGGATCATATTATTTTTATTGAAAAGATTAGGTTATACTTTTATTTATCTTAACAACTGAGTTTAAATTTATTTCATTTAGCACATATAAAAGACATCAACGCGTGCAGTTATAGGATTTTTATAGCAAAACGATATAATATATGAAAGCTTATTTGAGAGTTATGTTTAAATTTACTGTACAAAGTACAAAATATTTACACCCCTAATTTCAATTGTATTGTTCCTAGCTTCTTTATTTGATATATTTTTTCGATTTTCCTTACGAAATTTAAACCGGAAGTTTACAGTAAAGTGTACAGAGTATGACAATTCTAGTGTTTATTAGTAATAAATTTATTACAATTAAATAAATATATTCCCATAGTAAACCAACATATTAAAACCAAAATGGACAGCCCTAGGCGAAATAATCCGGTCGAGATATAATAAAAAGTTACATAACATCGTGTAACAGATAGAGATTAGTTATTACACTTCCGGTGATGCGCGACTAAGAGTACAATGGTTATTACGTGTGGTATAATTTACTCAGCTATTTATAAAATAAGCTTTATAGCATTGAAATTATATAGAAATTCTATTGAATTATAGCAGTAAAAAAGGAGTAAGTCGTCTATTGATAAATGATCTCTACTTTGCCTTGCGTGTAAACTGCAATGTTTTTATAAATAGAGTCAGATCAGACCTCAACCACCAAAATTGTATTCAGAGGCGTCCTCCTCTAAGATGTATGTAACAGAGTACATATCATACAGAGATGTTAGCAGATGTTACATGATTATGCTCCCCTACTTAGGATATGTTGCCAACCACCAATACGTGATATCTTGCTCATGATGAGTAATTGGGAACGTGTCTTTGGTCAATTTGCTTATTATATCCTAATACTGGATGGCACTTGATCAGGTTTGGAGGTCCCGGGTCCAAAAGTGGATCCATGCTGTCAGTGTTTCAAAGACCTATCATCATCAATGCTTTCATCATTCCACTGTCGAATACGGGTCTCCTTTCATAGTGATAATGTTTAATCTTGGCTACATACGCTGGCCAGGACAGGTTGGCAGACTGAGCACGTATTACAGAGAATTTACAATGGCTTCCTTCATCGTTACAGTATATTTAATCTTAACGTGAATATCAAAAGTACGTGCTAGGGTTCAAGAACCCAAAGTGTCCAAACTATAAGACGATCACTGCTATTATTGGTTGAGTAATTAATACTTTTATTTACTTCTTATTTTGCTGCTACCGCTAGTCCGTCAATTAGCATGGTATCAAATCTTCACCCACGACACCAACTTCCTTGGGAAAGACAATTAAATTTTACCAATTACACAATTTGTCATTTATTCTATTAACACACGTCCGGGTCAGTCTGTCTGTTTGTTGCCTTGAGCGACTGGTGAGCAGAAGGTCGTCTAGTTATATAGACTTACTAATGGATAGAAGTGGACGCTTGCTTGTTTATAGAAGCTTCTGGAAATTATTCTAAAGAACTGATTAACAGGGTTCCGTGCCCATGACTTTTAAGTTTTATTTTATACGTTTACAAATGTCATTTGCTGAATTTGCGCATCTTTCATATGGCAGCATGGCGGGTGCAACTGCTATGCTGCGTCCTTTTCTATCACAATGGATATTATGGTTTCTCTCGAATATCTTCTTACGCCTGAATTTTCAAAATCAAATCTTAGTAACCCTGTTTCCTATATTGTTTTCCGTGGATAGTCTAAAGCCATAGTATTCGCAATAAAACACTTTATTTTCATATAAAATATATTGGTGAAGTACATCAATGTTGCCTACATTACACCAATTTCGATTTACCTGCTTATACCTGACAAGCCAACCGTTGTGGAAAGAAAAAGACAAACTACCACACGTTTGCATATTCTATAGGCTTCATATTTTTCTCGGCAAGCAAGTCGGTGAAAGAAGAAAAAATGATATGGATTTTATAACAAAACATTGGCTTGGCCATATTTCTTTAAGCGAACCATACAAACGTTTTTAACATATTTTATTTCATAGTAAAAACTTTTTATGTAGCAAGCACACTCGTGAAGGTCGTTTTTAATATTGATCTTAGACTATAAGGAAGTCTTGTGATAATTAAAAGCACATATTTATTGGAGGTTTTTTAATTTATCACGGCAACTTATTGTATATGCGAATGGCATAATCACAGGCATATTTTTCATACATTATTCATTTATACGCTTTCTGTTATTTCTTTAAAACCCATGTTTTGCAATAATGTTAATCTGTGTTGTTCTAATAGATTCAGTACTCTACACAGTATACTAGGCTTATTCGATCTTGAGCAAGTGACCTTTATTTTGTGTTGTGACATTTCACAGAAATAAAATAAAAATGCTTACAGACGAATCGACAAGTTTTTATGTAAATGTGTGCTTTGGTCTTATTTGCTATTTTTTATTTCATGCATAGAATTCTTCTATTTTAATTATGTAAGGTACTAAAAGGTTAAGTTTATTTTTTATTATTTCAAAATCTGAAAAAATTGGAGAATTTAAAATTATCACTAAATTATTTTGATACTTGGAAGTATGAAATGCCATGTGCAATGAATAACTAAATGTAGAGTTTTTCGTTAAGTGAAATAATTCAATACTAACGTTGCATAAGGATATCTTTCTACAACTGGTGAAATCTAATGTTTGCTCTACCACGCTACTTCAGTACGGTTATGCAGAACAACTGAATACTTTTAACTATTAATTACAAATATTACCTGACCATATACAGACATGTAACAGATATTACAGAGAGCAGGATCATATTTAACGTTCTCTCTATTCGCGACATTTGTGATTTTCTATATTGGAACGAATTTTCAGAACAAAACAGATAAAAAAAAACAATATCACAAGCACAAAAATCACTGCTCATTTGTGGTAGCAACAGTTGGAGTGTAAGAGATCAATGACGTAACACATTTGCCTTTATCCATAAACTCTACAATACGGTAGAAACCTGCCTGCGTATATCGGAATTTATCGCCAGACCTGTATCAGCGCGACTGTCGCTTATATTTATAGAGCTTATTTTTATTATAAAACGCTTCCACCTGCACAGCCCTCTGTATAGGTCGGACGCCGTTACTTGAACCCTAAGTGATGACGTCACAGCAGATTGTTTGAACAGCGCGAAAAAATACCTATTATCAGATTTATTAAAAGACTAAGAGGTTGTCTGGATTTGAGCCCGGTGTATACAATAGGCTTGCCACCTATTCCATGATGTGGCTTATTAAATAACCGATGAATCGTGGAAGAGTACTAGATTCCTACCGCCTACCTCTTGAGGGAAATACGGGCGTGATGGTATGTTATGTTTTTTAACAGATTGTTAGCAACAGTATAACTGTATTGTAATTAAAAATTTACGATATTTAATCATCGAAAGGATTACATACATAAAGCTTGTAGGTGCCAAGTTACCGCGCACGGGTTATACTAGGAGCAATTGTTTTGTTTTTATCTTTCCGTATTTACCCGTATGAATTATTTACGTGGCAACTCACGAACTTGCAGAATGTATTCAAATATCGTAAATCACGGCAAGCCCTTCTCGTTTTGTTTTATTCTGAGCTTCGGAATGTATATTGTACAAACAGAAATGTATTTTACAATTATTTATATATAATCATATGGTCGAGCTCAGTATCACTGGGTTTTTCTAACTTGAAATTCCCATTAGAAACTCACTCTAATAAATGTAAAAATACATATTGTTAATCATTCCCTTTGCAGCAATATTTGTTGGATTATTAAGACAAAAATAGCTCCAACCTTTTTGGCACTTAATTGCTAAAAATTATCACCTATGTCTAGAATATATTAAAACAGCAACGCAATGTGAATTTGTCCGTTTATAATGGATATACGAGTAGATATAACAAATTACGAAATACATTTTAATTAGAACTGAAAAATTTGCCACAGACCTCTTATATACGAGTAGCTTTCGATATTTTTTATTTAATGTACAATCTTTAAAAGGATTCAATATATAATTCATACATCACAAACTTTATTGTGAATAAAGGGTACCTTCAAGGGTATGGTCACGAAAAGGGAACTTATGACATAAAAATCTCAGGATAAAATGTTTCAAATATCGACCACTGAAGGGCCTGTTCACGATTAGAAGACTATTGACATACAAATCGAATGCTTATAAACAAATGGTTTGAAAAAAAAATGACATGAAAACAAACATCCTTGTCTATAGTCCCTTCTTTTTGTCGAAAACACGGCCAGTTTCTTAAGAAGCCAGACGGCGAGCTACAGAATTTTAATCGATTATCTGTTAGTCGAAATCGATATTACCGTATCGAATCCGACTGAGGTCGGTTACGTCACGCGCTTGAGTTACTGAAATGTACCAAGTAAAAGTTTAATCAACTTGTAACTCCCGTTTACGTCGACACTGTATTCTTACACTTGATTATTTGATTATATTTATACTTTATACGTTATACTTGATTTCTGTGTAATTCTTATTGCAAATAAATTAAATTAATATTATTTATAATAATTATTATTATTATTCATTTATTCAGACTGATGGAGGAGTCAGAAGTATCTGAAATCAGTGTGCGTTTATGAAGTGAGCAACTTAACGTAGAGTAGCACGTCAGGTCTGTAAGGATGGAGATATTTGGCTCTCTATAACTTCTGGCTACCCCGTTAGGGGCCTGGTGTGACGGTATTAATAGGAGAGATTATTATTAACTAGGACTATGGTCCAAATTCCTTATTCTAAAAGCAGATTCATGTCCAAAATTGGTGCCATAAAAGGGTTGATGTTAATTGCAATAATGAAGTTGGAATATGCAATGTTGTGATAATGTGAATTAAATTTTCGTTACTTATTTAAACACTTACATCTCATTTGTAATTAATATCTTAACGCTTTTAAAGCAACTATGACGTTTATGAGATTCAATGAGAATATTTTGACAATTTAAAGTTATTAAATATGAGTTTGATATTATGTATTGTGGGAACAAATGAACAAAGGCGGCTGGCGAGTACTTATAAATATAAACCGTATACAGTATATAACAATGTATGTGAAAATAAATATAAATCACCGCTATAATTATGTAACATAAGTGTAACTTAATAACTTGCAATAGTGTATTTAGTAATTTAACTTACAACTAGCTAATAAAGTATTTTGAGTATTTTTGTATTTTGAGTTTTACCGATAACTTACCTCCATTTAAATGTACAGCCAAAATGAATATAGGAAATAAGTATATATCAGAAAAGTAAAATAATTAAAGTTAAGTTGAATTCAAAAAGCTTACCGAACAACTTGGGCAAAGTCAACAATAAGCCAAAGTCACTGAACTTCACTGGCCACCGCACTTCACTTCACATCTCAGACTAAATTTAAGAAGAAAAATTAACCAAAATAATAATCGTAATAATAGAACAGTATGTATATGGCCAGAGCGTAAATCGCAAACTTAATGTACAGATAAAAAAAGTCCTTAATAAAATTCCAAATTGTTCGAGCTACACTATTTTTGCTGTCGGTCTGTTGCATTTAAACCAATTCAATAAAATAATAATGACTGAAAATTTTGAAAACACGAACATGTAGAAAATTGAAGTGGCAAGTAAGCTACAGTTATATTAAGTAACTGGACCCTAGAAATACTTATAGCTGGAACATTCAACAATAACCAACATCATCCGTATTGTCGATACAAATTTTTGCACTTAAGAAGACAACAAAATCTTAAAACGATTAAAAAAGCGGTTAAACATGCTGTATAATAAAACTTCTAAGCTTGATATAAGCCGCGTCATCTATTTGATGATTGAAATTAATCAAAACGAATAGATAAACAGACATATATATGATATTTAAGATAAAACAAAACAGAACAAGACGAGACCGTACTGAAGCAACTATTAAAATTATGTGCATTGAATATTAATAATTTATAATCATTGGAATTGACAAATTCACTGTTGATTTAATTACTGTATAACTAAATATATATTCACATTTTTATACAATATATCAGGCAACTATAGAAATAATTAAGTTTGGCATTTGTCGTCAAAGTCATAGACCATTAGTCTCAATACATAATTTGGAAATAATAAAAAACTATACCTCATTATTACGTCTGATCTATTAATGTACTGGCCGCTTTTCAACATACAAAATTTGGATAAAAAAATACGTTACTGAATGTGATTGTGTCACCTGATTTATTAATGTCCAGACCGTTATAACAAATATAAAATTTAGATGAAAACACGTAACTGAATCTGATTATTACATCTGATCCCTCAATATCCTAGCTAATAACGGCCAATTCATTTGTTATTACAAATACAAAATATTGATTTAAAAAAACGTAACTTAATCTGATTGTATTCGTTGATTTATCAATGTCCAGGCCGACATTCCGTGTATAAAACTTTCATAAAAAACACGGAACTGAATCTGATTATTACATCCAATCTATCAATGTTATTAAAATATAAGATTTAGATAAAAAAATTACGTGATTGTACCCTATTATTGCATTTCATTTGTCAATGTCCAAATTAGGTTGCAAAAGAATGTATAATTTAATTTGGACTTTCAATAAAGTATGTGCTTTAGGGATTCTTAAGCAACCTGAAATATGACATAACGTCACGCCTATGTTTTCCCGAAGGTGTAGGCAAAGGAGTGTAGTACTCCCAAGTTTCATCTGTTGTTATATTCGTAAGTCCTATAAAATAGAGGGTGAGTCTATTGCAATACACTTGCTACTGGGAATTTCAAGAAAACCCCAATAAGACTTTGATAATATGAAATACCATTTATTGTAACGTGTTGTCGGAAATATTCTGGATTTGCTCATTTGCTCGCGGTTCGTTAAAAATTGTGCAACACACAAATTCCATCAAATTAATTATTTCTTGTAATTAATGTGCTATTAATTACCTGATACCTGTTGCTTTCAATTTAAAAGCCTTTTTGACATGATTGTTGCATAAAAACTGTCATCTAGTCCTGTTAAGCAGCACCCTCATTGCTAGGTTACGGAGTTCAGAACAATTTTGAACCTAAACTAAAGAATTAAAAGGGTAGCGTTAGGTATATGGTCCTTTGAAACAATTTGAACAACACTAAGAAAATAGCTCTATAATTATTACAAAACAATAATTATGATATAAAAAATAGTACGTTTATTCAATATCTGATTTGTGAACATATAAATCTACAGTATAATATTCATAGAAATTGTCCAACAAAAATTGATGTGTGTTGAAACTTCATAATCTTAATAACTATATCATAAGCGCGGGTTCGATTTAAGTCCACCACATAATCAAATGATAATTATTAGAAATAAAATTTTAAAATTTTTCCTTATGTTATTACAAGAAAAATAATTGGTTTTATTGCTCAAAACTATCTAGAACATCTGAAAAACCTGAAGAGTAAGTGTGCAATCATCACCATAATTTTATGTTACTAGCCCAATGATAAATCAATAAATAACTCTTTTAATATTGCAAATTAAATGTTCGATATATTTTTTTTAAAATCTTGCTTTCTACTTACTATACTGATGGATATCAAAGCAATTATTTGTAGTTTACAATTAATGAACAAAAAAAGATATCACATCTTTTTCTTATTAAAAAAATCTAGTCATATATCTAAAACAAATATCTATTTTTGAATAAAAAACATTATACAGTCGAGCTGTTGCTCGACTGTATAATTTTTGACGATTTGGGTTTAATATAATTCGACCATAAGACATAATACTTATTATGTCTTATATCCAAACCCAAATCAGCAATTAAAAACATGTAAAATTAATAGAATATTAAATTAAAAAAAACTTACACCATTAAATCGACATTGACAACTGAGAGATCAATGAAATAAAATTTAAGAAAATAAAATAATATCTAACCACTGCACTGTCCGACACACTTTCGAGCGCACAGCTCGACGCGCACTGCGCTAGCAGCGGCTGCGGCTGCGGTGGGGAAGTATTATGACCAGACTACGTGGTACTTGTATAAACTGGCAATGTGAAAAAAATTTTATTTGTATACTCATCTGGGTTAATTCCATTTATTTTATGGCTGGGAACTTACACTCGTTTAGTCCAAATCAAGTTATTTTATGACTGAGAATTGCCCTCTATTAATACTATTATCAAATTATACCTAATACCCACTCGAAACGAGGTTTTATTAGAAAACTGGTGAAATCTGCGAGTGTACTACACTCCTTTGCCTACCTCTTTGG
>DWEG01000101.1:0-13738 GCA_018245845.1 Apyrrothrix hygieia | reverse complement strand
TCTCTGTTACGTGGATAATTTCCCCCGACAGCTTCTACACTCAAATACTGTCGCTACAACCTAAATTCCTGGAAATGATGCACAGTATCCCCGAATTGTATAAAGGAGTCAAATCGTACACCGGCGCCGTTTCGGTCGGGGCGTCTGTGTTAGCCCGTTATCCGGCAGATGGCGTTCTGTACCGCGCTGTGATCGTAGCCGTTCAGCCGTGTGACAAGTTTATAGTTCGTTACGTCGATTTCGGGAACAAGCAACTAGTGGACGCCAAGGACATTTGGCAACTGGACGGACAACTGATGGACCTTCCGAAAATGGCGGTCCACTGTTCCTTGGTGGGCGTGTCGCCGATAGACGGTGAATGGAAGGCCAACCCTGATATAGATCTGTGTTTCAATGGTCCAAGATACCAGTGCGTGTTTCAAGAGTGCATAGAAGAGACATACAAGGTGTCGTTGTGGAATAACGGAGTGAGCGTAGCCGACATGCTGGTTGAAAAACAACTGGCAGTTATGACTGAACCTCAATCGTCTGTTACTTTAAAAGGTGATATAATTTTTTCTAAACATTGTTGCATGGTACGTTTTTTTATTTTTGGTCTGAATAGCAGTGAATGCTTTCGAATATCCCAGAACAAAGAGCTTAGTTGGAAACATAGAGACAATGCTATTAATTAATACGCCAGTTTAATAAACAATCTGCTCGTATAATTAAAGTTTTAGTGTTATTAAAAACTTGTTATACATATTTAGAAGATGCAGTGTCCACACAGCATCAGGTCGCATGGTTATACGTACACGCCATACACGCCAGGTTTCTCACTGGGTAGACAGAGAGCACCGAGTACCAAATACCAAAAAATATCAATTTAGGTCATGGCGTAAGCTTTGGATTCGTCTATACGTCATCTGGCTTTAGAGCACTCAGTATATCTATTATTTTGAAAATTAACAATTTATTAACCCTACTAACTACAAAGATTTTTTAAGTTTTATATTATCGTTCGTTAATATTTTCATTTAAAGTATATTGTAGCAAACGCTGTTGCAGACGAGGCGATAGATCTGACAATAATCATTGGACAACAAATCTTGTGTCAAGTCACCCATGTGGAGTCATTCGAAAAATTCTATGTACAGTTAGATTTGGACAAGGCTAATTTAGTGGAGAGCGCTATTGCCAACTTCGACACAGCCAAGGTAATAATTAACCCAGTTTAAAATTGTTTTTGATATTAAATATTGCATTTTATTTTCATAACTTATCTCCTTGTAATGAGTTTCTAGAAGGTCTTTTAACTGTAATGGTTATTTTCAATGTGTTGTCGTAAAGTACATTTTAAGAATGGACAATGTGTTTTACAAGGTTACAGTTACCTATAAATGTTAGGCTCAACACTACTAGGAGAAGACATATAGCAGAAGAAAAAAGTTTCACAAGCTATTAATTGAACATTAGTCTTTGAGTACAGACTTGTACTCTTAAACCATTTCTCCTCAACTTTTTAGATTACCTGTTATTACATAAATTTTTGTTTCAGCTGACACCATTAACATCTGAAAGCTTAACGGAAGGCATCCACTGCACAGTGAAACATGAAGATAAGATCTACCGCGCCATCCTTAACAATGTGACGGACCCGAACAAAATTGATGCAGTACTACCGGATTATGGAAATACTATTCAAACCACCTTGGAAAAAGTGTGTAATCCTAATCTTTGTTCCCCTCTTGTGTAACACGTAACATCACGCCTATAATCCCCGATGAGATAGACAGAGGAGTGTAGCGCACTCCCATGTTTCACCGTGGAATAGGGGGTGAGCTTATTGCCGTAAACCAAGCACAAATCCAGGCTCCAAGCCACTTCTACAAATTTCTACTAGAAAATCTAAGTTACAAAAATCCAATAGTAGCCGACCCGGGATTTGAGCCTAGGACCTTTGGATCGGCGTTCGCTCGCAACCGCCCGACCAGCAATGCAGTCTTATGTGCTTTTAATAAAATAGTCGAAGCTTTACGTAATCGATGTTGCTGGTGTTTCTCTTATTCATAAAATTTCTCGCAAATGTCTTTCACAACAGAAGTGCTTGTAAATTTTTCCAAGTGCCATGTGTTCTTAAATGAAGGTAAGGTGATAAGAGTTGCAAATTATAGTTTATGATTGGCGCCAACTAAAAAATTGCCAATTCCGTTTAATCATTCCTCTTCATTATTATTTTGATATTTATACATGGCATATATGAAAAGAAAACTTCATGTTATCGATATTGTTTCAGCTAATGATTTTGCCGACCGAGCTCAGTGTTTACTATTACCAAGCGTTAGAATGTTGCCTCAACAACTACACATCAGAATCAAAAACGCTCATGTCACTAGAGGAAATGAAGCAAAGGTTGACCGGCAAGAAAATCATTGTGTACATCAATGATGTGGAAGAAATCAAGTGAGAAACATTATTACATTAACTGTATTTGTTTATAGAAGTAATGCTGATATTAAATGATTAAAAAACAGGAGACTGATGCAGTCACTGTGTTAAGGGATTCCATCCCTATTTTATTTAGCATTAGATGCATTTGTTTAATGTGTACAATGAGTACTTACCACCAACTGGCCATAAGTTAAGCTGGCTGGTAAGACATAAAACGTATGAATTTTTCAGGCTTGTATCGACAATTTACGATTTAGTGAGCGGTCAAAAGATAGCTATTTTCGAGCCGGACGAGGGCGCCTACGACGAGGTGGTGCCGCTGTGCACGCGCGCCGTGTTCAACTACAACTTCGGCATGGCCTACATGTCGCACGTCGAGAACCTCAACGAGTTCTATCTGCAGAAATCCAGCGACGGCGATAAAATATCCAAATTGCTGGACGAACTGTACAACTTCTATGAAAAGGGTAGGTGGCAATAAAAATGATGACAACCAATCTTAAAAGTTCCAAGACAAGATGATTAATATCTAACTACCTTCTGTTTTCAAAGGTACACCAGAAGCTCTTACGGTTTTCGAAGTGGACGGATTGTGTGCAGCCAAATCATCCGACGGCAACTGGTACAGGGCTACGATAGTTACTGTACGAGATTCCGAAATTAAAGTTCAATATCCAGATTATGGCAACTCGGAAACTTTAACTAAGGACTCTCTTAAGAAACTTGATCCGAAATTTTACGAACCATGCGCTCTCGCTCTCGTCGCGAGCCTAGGTCTTGTCGCATTGCAAGAGGATGCAGTGACTAAATTAACCGAGTGGGTCAACGAAAGAGACGTTCTTGTTACGCTGGCATTCGGTAACGACGGTTGGCTGGCGAGTCTGCACCTGGACGGTGTTGATTTATCAATGAAATTAGTGAATGATAAATTAGCTACACCCAAAATAACATCCGGCGAAGAAGTTGTGGAGCAAAAGGAAGTAACTACTCCGATAGAACCAATGACCTTGCCCGAGGGCTGCACCCAAGTGTATATCAGCCACATTGATACCCCTGGACATTTCTGGCTGCAAATGCTTGATAAGGTGGATAAAATAGAAGAAATCCAAGCTGACTTGCAAGCGAATGCCGTTTCATACGATGACATCGAAAATCGTGAAATGGGAACGTTGTGCGTCGCGAAATATTTAGCTGACGATCAGTGGTATCGCGCTGAAATTCTGGATTCCGATTCAGACATTACTACCGTTCGATTTATTGACTACGGTAATACCGACGTTTTAGATAATCAACCAGGCCTAATAAAGATTGTACCAGATAATTTAAAAGAAGTTGAACGATATGCAATAAAATCTAGTGTCAACGCAATTCCCACGGGAACGGGCCAATGGACGGAACCCGCCTCTGATTACTTCACACAACTTGTCGGAGACCTCTCCGCTCCTGTCGACGCTTTAATTGTACTCAAAGATGTGACAACTTATGTAGATATTTTTGTCAATGGTCAGAATTTAACAGACAAATTAGTTTCGGAAGGGCATGCAACGCGATCCGAGGATAATGATTGTGGAGATTTGCCATCATGTTTTGCTAGTCATGTAAATTCTCCGTCAGAATTTTGGATACAGCTAGAAACGGCTGCCCCAGAGTTGCAAGCTATGGAAGCTGCTATGGTGGATGCCGAAAACTTCCCCGCTCTTGATACAAAAGAGGAGGGCGTTATTTGTGCAGCAAAATATCCCGAAGATGGTGCTTGGTATAGAGCTCAAGTGATTGTAGACGGTTCTGAGGGAACAGAAGTATTATTCATGGATTATGGAAACGCGTCAATTGCAAATGAGCTGCGCAGTCTCCCCGATGAACTGAAAGTGAAACCAGCGTTATCGAGAAAATGTGCGTTACAGAAATCCCGGGATATTAAGTCTTGGTCACGAAAATCAGAGATCAAGTTTAACGAATTGGCAGCGGAAGGTGCTACTATTTTTAATGTGCAATTTATTGCTTCTGGTGACATATCCATCGTGGAACTGTACCTGGACGGAAAATCGGTAACTGAAGAACTAGTAGGATTGTGCGAGGAACAGCCTGTCACTGAGAGACCGACCCCAGTTGGCCAAGATTTGCGTAGTAACGGTAAAATCTGTTATGTAAATACACTAGAAGATTTCTACGTTCATTTAGAAGATAAAATTCCCGACATCGATAACATCACAGATAATTTGAGCGATGCCACTAATTTTGAATCCGCTACTGAATTGAAAGTTGGATCTATATGTGCTGCATTTTGGTCGGAAGACGAACGGTGGTATAGGGCCCGAATTTTGGAATTTTGCGACGTAGGCTACCATGTACAATTTATAGATTATGGTAATAAAGCTAAATGTGAAGAATTCAAAAAATTACCAGAAGATCTTACATTAATGGAACCTATGGCGAAATGCTGTGATCTTTCTTCTTTCACTGAAGATTCTGCGTTACTTGAAATTGCAAAGTCCAAACTGAATGATCTGGCATCGGAAGACACCACATTCCAAATAGAATTTTTAGATAGTCTTAAAGAGCCCTACTTAGTAAAACTATTTTTAAATCATGTAGACTTTACTTCCTTTATCAAAACCGACTCAATAACTGTAAAAAATAACCAAAATACTATCACAATATTACCGACTGAAAAGGAAGACGTTGATAATAAAGATATTAATGAAATCGCAATTAAAACCAATTCAGAGACTGAGACCCAGAATAGTATAGAAGATAATAAAAGAGAGCTCATTGATGAAAATCCAAATGTATGCTCTTCGGACTACCAATTTAAAAATGATGATGAAGAAGATAAAAATATTCTCAACCTTTGTAGTTCAGAGAATCAAATTGCAGATAATATTGAAAAAGAAAGTAAGGATATAGCGGAGGAGGAACCAAGCGAATTCGATTCATCACATATTGATTTAGATGAAAGCATCGAAAGCACCCAAACAGTTGTAGAGAATAAGTCATTTGAAGATAATATTCTTGACGCAAGCGATACTATAACTGAAGAAACATTTTGTGACAAAACAACATCAACACCTGAAAAAGATATTTCAACGGAGACAATTCAAAACCCGAATGAGACTTTAAAGTCGCCTGATACAGACGAATCTAAAGATTCCATTAACACAAGCACTGAAAATGGGAGTGATGATGACAACGACAAAGTTATAAATAAAACACATTCTCCCCTGAAAACGAATGGAAACGTAACATCCAGTGCTTGTAATGATGTAGAGAAAACTGATAAAACTTCAGATATTAAAGAAACCGGGTTGGCGGCATCGTGAACTAAAAATGAAACTGACTTAAGCGTTTTATGAAATAATCCTTTTGTAATATACAAAATATATCCTTTCTTTTCCATAAAAAACTATTAGTCTACGAGTCTGTATTACCTCGTATAGTGTAAAATAATTTCCGTATTACTGCATTTGCGGAAAATCGATTGACTGATGTTTGTGATAATGTACACGGATTATCCATTGTAGTGATTGTGATGTTGATAAAAGTGAACGTGAGACTTTATGGCAGCTTTGAGTACACAGCGTTGAAACTTGTGTATCGTACAGTCAAGTAGAATTAACGTAAGATGCCATCTTTTTTGTTATTATTTTATACACTAACTATTCATCAAATATAACTTTCTTTAAATTACTGTAGTTAAATGTAAACAGGACATATTATACGTAGTTAAGTGTAAAGACCGCTTAAAAATCAAACCGATGTCCTCCAGCTTTTTTTTTATGAACGTTATAAAGCATTTTTAAAATACGACGTAAAATATGAAAGCTTTCGTGACAGAGCGTTCTTGAAACGTAAAACTAATAACAAATAAGTAATAACTATTAATTTAGTAAACTTCAAAATGTACTATGGGTTATTTGGAAGTACACAGTTCTTGCGCAGTGCATCGCATTTTTGTTACATTCATACAAAGCGCAAGGGCGCGAGGTTTTCTGTCCCGCTGACGTTATATTGTGCATTTTGTGCAGCATACAACAGTTATGTACGCTGAGTGCGGCAGCGGCTATAAAGTTTGCTTCTCTCTACACTTCTACTAATGTTTCTTTCTACGGAAGGTTATATTTGCTAGAGTGAACAAAACTTTATATTTTAAAATTATTTACTTTTTACCCTTCTTACTGTACAGCTATAAAAGCGGACTTGGGGAATGTTTGTTGTCGCGAAATGTACAAGTAAAAACTATATCATGTCGCAGTGTGCAGTTAATGACGAACGTGTGTCGCTCTGGTGTTGCTAGGTCGAGTCAGTCGATTACTTCCTCCATTTCACGCCCACTTCCTCCGAATAACCGTGCGAACGCCACAAGAAGGAATGTGTTCTTATTTTGTTAATACTCATTTTTATAGTTTATAAGATTGATTTTTCACTGTTTATTTAAATCACGGTGATCTGCTTTTGAGTCTTTTAAAATAATAAAAGTCGCTACGTGAGTTTCGTTACAGAATTTATATTACCGTAATATAAGGGTTTCAATAAATTATAGTGGACAGGAAGACTTAATTCGATACTTTGAACGCATCCAGTCATAATTTGCTGAGTCCACAATCGTTAAAATATTATATTATGTTATTAATAACACAACAAGCTAGTTATGTTTGCAATTCTGTTTTTATTATATTAAAAGAAAATGTTAAAACCCTGTTTTTTTTTCTCCTAATATCCATGCCTACGCTCTTGTACTTTTGACTTTATTAAGCATAGAGGTATTATATATTGACTTTATTAAGCATAGAGGTATATATATAGAGTAGGCGATTGAAGCAAAAAGTCGTCTCCTGATACAAAGAGAATGAATTTGGTAATTTAGTACTCATTTCTATGTAAATTATTGTATCCGCCAACAACTACGCGCGTCAATTATTGATGAAGCCAATCTGATACGATTTAATTATTACCAAATTTGTTTTTTCTCTTTCTATCAACGGTACATTTTCACTTATGCGCTTATAGTTCGCCACTATCTATGTATTATCTATGGCATTAAGTAGTTCATGTATAATGATATTCTATCTGTCCGTATTGTCAACACCCTGTTAAGACGAAAGTGCTGCCATTAGATCAATAACGAAGTTGCTGTTGCTGGGCTACCCAAAACGAGACATGGATGGGAAGTTCTAAATTAAATAAACCAAGCATCATACGATGTGCGGGGGTTGAATTTACATTGTATAGTACCCTTTATTAATTTAAACCGAAACAATTTCGGGATCCTGAGTCGAATAGCATTTCTACCAAGACCAAGTTCCATGGCTCCTATCTCCCAGAATAAGGTATAATTTCTATAAAATTTACCCTTCCTCATTTTTTGAAGGTGGATTTGAAAAAAGTATTCTAGTTAGCTTTGTTCTTTAACGGCCTTATGTTGTTTGCAAACCAAAATTAAACAAAATCGTTTTAAAGATTGTAACTTGGAACAACAAAGTTATATTCCCGACTTATACAATTATTAAGAAGTTATAAGCCAATAAACGCAGGAAACAAAATCATAACAAAATAACTGGTTTGTAAGTGGAACATTTGTTATGAGACAAAAAAACTAGATATTAAAAGCATATTCGAGTCAATTATTAAATGCAAAGAACTATTCCCATAAATCGTCATACATGCTCGCCTAAAGAAACGAGTATTATAGATATTAACATATTTAATATGGCAAAACTGGATGCAAAAAATAAACGTCACAAAACATCTGAACATACAGTTATGATAACTAAGTACAAGGTATCCAGGGGAATACAATAATATTAATACAAACAATTATATTTACAGATGTACTGCATTATGGAAATTGAGTGATATTAAGTCTAAAAAATTGCTAATTATAATCATTTATATGCACAATATTATAAAATGTAATTAAAAGTGAGGAAATATTTTTACAAAACGTAATATTGTCACTGTCCCGTTAAACTACTACTTGATTAGACCGAGTATACCGATATCGTTAAGTTCAGTTTTTTTCTCAAGAATTAGCCCCTTTTCATTTGCCAAATGAAGTATAGATAGTAAGGCTAACGGCACACTGAGACATTCCCTCATGTTTGGTGTCAACTTGTTCGGCAGTCGACGGTAGATCTCAAAAAACGTTGTTTGTGTAACGTCTTCTTTCTCTCCTTGGGGTGTTTTTTCTGTAAGCATCTTCCAAGTGCACAGTTTTAGTTGCTTCATGTCGACTTTCTTTGCTCGCATCGCGTAGGGTATAAATATCTTGGCAACCTGTAAAAAAGAAAAGTAGATTTTTTTAAACATATTTATCCAACTGCTGCCCAATTGCTACCCAGATCGACTGCCTCGTTGGTCTTGTTGGTTGCAAGCGCGACTGCCGATCGAGAGGTCCTTGGTTGGAATCCCGCGTCGAGTACTATTAGATTTTTCTAAAATTAGAATTTCGAGTAGTGTGTGAGTGTTCCATTTTTTGTTATTTATAGTTGTAAAAAAGTTTGATGCTGAATAGGAAAGCGTAGAAAGTAGTAGTGGGGTCCGCAGTGGCAGTCCGCAGGGACAGTGACAGGGTTGTGAATGGTACTCCAGAGGGGACCTTAGTGGGAGGCTCGAGCAGCTCGCCGAAGTCGTCGGAGGGCGCGCGCGCGGCGCCGTGCGGGCCGCTGGCCGCCGCCGCGTCGCCGTTGCCCCACTCGTCGCCCTCCTGCAAACGGACATATTCTTGTACATCAGAATTTAAATTCACACGTACGTAATTTTTTTTAAATAAACCTAACAGAGGCAGACCGGCCACCTGATGATAAGAGGTCTCCGTCGCCTATGGACATGTGCAACACCAACACCAGAGGAATTGCCATTGCCTTGCCGGCTTATATGGAGAGCTTCTTTCACATATATGCGATATACACACATCAACGGACCTGGGACCTATACTAGCAAGAAAACAGAAAGCCTCATTTTGAGTATGGAATAATAATTTTAGAAGCGTTTTGCAGAATTCATTTCAGGTCGTTTTACTGTTTACTCATATTTACTTTAAATGTAATTTAATATTCCATTTAATTTTGTTGCTTTCATTAATCATCAAAGCAATGTCTTATCATAGGGCCAAATTTTTTTTTTACATTTCTAGTATAATAAAAAATAAAATTTCCTGCTAAAGTGTAAACTAGTATTCATTTAATTATTACCAAATGCATGTCCTTTCTCTTCCTATCAATGGAACATTTTCACTTCCATACGCGCTTATAGCTCGCCTACGCTATCTATATATTATCTCTATGGCTGCAAGGCCTTCACGAACCCAACAAAGTTTCCTTTTCTGAAGTCTAATTTTCAAATTGTTTCTTAGGCCAGTCCGACGTGTACTTACAGGTACGTGATTGGTGCAGTACGAGGCGTCGTTCTCATTATTATAGTCGTAATCCTTCGCTTCGTCGACTACGACGGGCTCCGGCTCCTTCTGCTGCTCGAGCTGCGGCTGGAGCTCCCGCTTGCGCACCAGCATCACGTTCTGGCGGAGGAACAGCTTGCGGAAGTGCGACTCGTCTAGACCCCTGAAAACCGTGAACAAATTTTAGATGCCTTATTTCGAAGTGTTTTAGCACCTCCATGGCCCACAATCGTATTTTAGGTCATTTTCTTTTGCAATTCCGAAATATTGTAGTACATATTTTAGTCTGCTCCAATTATTGTAAATTTTTTTATGTAACCTTCCGTGATTTGGTAACTTAAGATGTTTAATTTACTCTGAGCACTAAGTTTAATGGAATACCGCTTTAATGAAATATCTACTGATACTTCGGATATGAAACAACCTACTGATACTTATACAGGGAAAGATTCAACCTGAAAAGTCACTATAACTTTGAAACATTCTAAGAATATGACTGGCCCGTTTGCGCAGTGGTTAGTGCACCTGGATTTGATTCCCACCCAGAACAAATATTTGTGTGATGTTCCGTGTCTGGGTACAAAAAAAGACTACATAAGTATATATTTATATGTATATGGGTTATAAGCTGTTCGGTTACCACAACACAAGCTCGATTAACGCTTACTTTGAGATCAGATGGTCGTGTGTGGAGATATCCCAAGATATAAGGTACTATATCCCAAGATATTATATTATTATTATATTATATATACCTATCAATAGGGGTCTTAAAGTTGGTCTCATTCCATGTGTGGCCTGTGGCCAGTGTTTTCCTACTGATCATGATCTTCGCTGGCTGCGTAGGTTCGTACTCCCCCACCGGCTCCGAGCGGCAGTCGAAGGCGACGCCTACGTTAAGGAAATCCAACTGTCGTTTCGTTCGCGGCGGCTTCTTGCATTCCATCGTCAATCTGCCAGCGGAGGACTGCGTGCGTTCGGACAGTTTAGATGCTGAAAGGGGAATATACGTAGAAATTGAAGTATACATAATAAAAGAGGCTATCGAATTGATTTATCCGTTTCATTTAAGAATTTGAAATCTTGACATATTATGACGCTGATAGATTGCACCGTGCTTCACGTTACACCTCGTTTGCTTTACATTTGTGATCTTTTAGACTGAAAGTGATCTATTAAATGGTAATTATAGTTACCAGAACAGTTGGCACGAAAATAGATATTGTAATGTTTGAGACATAATACATGTCAGAGCAGGAAACCAGACGTAGCCAATTAAGGGCAAAATCCCAAGAGTTTGACGCTATTTAAGCGTACTATAACATTTTCTTCCATAGGCCGTAGAATTACAATGTCAGTAGATGTGAGTATAAGTGTCACCTCGGTTGTTCTTGAGGCGCCAGTGCGCGGGCCCGGCCCAGGCCGCCAGCACGGCGCCGTACGAGTACTCCAGGCGCGAGTGCTGCGGCGCCGACGGCCGCATGTCAGTGAGGCGCGCCACGGGCGCGGCGCCCAGCGCCAGGCGCAGGTAGGGGCGCGGCGCCAGGCGCGCCGGCAGCCGGTGCGCCGTCACGCAGCGCACGCGCAGCGCGCGCAGCCACACCACGCGCGCCACCTGCCGCATACAATGTGACTTAGCCATTGTTTTTATGCATATGAAACATGGAAATTAGCCTTATTATTTATTAAGAAATATACATATTGGCTGCCTCGTTGGACGTGTTGGTTGCAAACGCAACTGCCGACGAAAGGTCCTGGGTTCAAATCCCGGTCGAGTACTATTGGATTTATCTAAAATTAAAATTTCTAGTAGTGGCTCGGAGTCTGGTTTGAGCCCGGTGTACGGCAATAGACTCACCATATATTCCATATTGGGACGTAAACGTAACTGGTGAAACGTGGGAGTGTACTACACTCCTCTGCCTACCTCATTGAACCATTCGATTTGTGATAAAAATTTTGCAAAAAAAGTGTCAGTTTTAATAATGTGAACGACATGCAAGTGGTGCATATGATGTACATGTACTAGTAAGCTAAACAAATTGCATATAATATTTTTATCATTTATATTTTTTTTTATTAAACAATTTTGCACACAGAAGAATATAACAATACAAAAACTCATACAAAAAATGTTGTACAAAAATAATGTCCAAATCATGACGACCTGAATTAAGAATATCAATTAATAATTAAAAATAGAGTTAAATGAACATAACAATAAACCAACAAAGTGATTAAATAGTAAAGGTAAGGTTTGTTTCTGATTTAAGAATTTACATAAAGTATCTACATAAAATAATACACGTGGAATCAAAATTTATAAACAAGAGTTTGAAATGATGATTCGTGAATAAAAACTCCAGCGCTAGAAACCGGTGCAAACGATTGAGTTGTTCTTTATCAAACGCTATCGACGAGAGAAGTTTTCAAATTGAACGATAACACGAGAGATTGTTGTATCTGGTTCGCGATGTTATTAAAACAATGATAAATCATTCTGTTTTTAGTTCGCTCGCACCTTTTCACTTCTCTCGCTATCACATCTAAAAATATGAACGGAAAAACATATGTATGTGACATGGTAAAAACCATTTTGACTCGTCATAATTATATGTCTAATGCAAAAATTAGTATGGCTCAAAAATTTCGACTCGGTTTTGACATGGCTAAAATTTAAGTCGTACCATTAAAAAAAAATTCAGATAATAATTTCATGTTGATATACAACATGTATACATTATACATCACACGTTATAACTAAGGGAGAAGTGTATTCTTCGAGCGGCAACCTACACATCTTAGTTCTCCATAATTCTCTAAGGCCTGTGAAGTCTGCCAACCCGCGCTTGGCTAGCGTGGCAGACTACGAGTATGACATTAGCTTATCTTATACTGATAGGGCATTCGTGTCTACCAGTGGAATGATAAAGGGCTCCATGATAATGTATAACGTTGTGAGGGTTACGTTTTGTTTATGTTACATATAATGATTATTACCGGCTGGCCGTGCGGCAGCGCGGCCAACCTAGGCAGAGCTAAATGACCTTACCGCTTATGGGCACGAACCTCTAGGGGAGGCCTATGTCCAGCGGTGGACTGAGACAAGCTGCTGACGATAATGTTCTTTCTATAGCGTGGGTGCAACTGGGCTTACATGATATGGTATATGTGTATAATGTTATAATGTGTGCTGTGTCCCGCAGGAGGGTCGCCGCGGCGCGGTACGGTGAGCGACGCGCGCGCACCATGCTGGCCAGCATCAAGGGCTTCTGGAAGGTGTGCCGCTATGGGGACTTGTACATGGTAACTATGCTGCCTACATGCAAATTTTTTATAGCACGTACGTGGTACAGTGTACACTAACAGTTCTATAATTTTGTGAGTTTTGTCAGCAATAACATGTACTCCTATTGTAACTAGGACTCGGACACTACTGCGGACTTAATACGAACATATTAAGAAGTAAAAAGTTCCTCTAACAATAAAGTTGGGGACTTCAATAAAAAGGAATTCAGTAACTGCAAAAAGACTTACAAAATTATAATAAAATTTGGCAGTAAAGAACACTTTAAATAAACAATAGTTAAAAAAAAATAGAAATCACGCTTTTAAAACTCATTGAACTAAAAAATAAAAAATTAAACTATAATAAAATACAAGTTATTAACAGAATAATTCAATTCGGAGTAAAAAGTTTTTTTTAAACATTATTTATTTTGAATTTTTTGGTTCGTTTTATCAATTATCTATTATCAAATTATTGCATTATCATCTGTCCTTGATACGTATGAAAAGTTTCAAAGTATTCAGACTTTTAGAAACCAGTGAAAATTATGCTCCAAGATTCTGTTACATACAGACATACAACTCAAGCTTATAAAAGCGTGTTAAAAATATATATTCTTTATTTTT
>DWEG01000100.1:0-13764 GCA_018245845.1 Apyrrothrix hygieia | reverse complement strand
CCCGCGGCGGCGCGCGGCGGCTTCGTTCACTGATTTTACTATCACTTTTTATTATAATTGAGCTTCACAGATTTTAAAAAGTATTTTGCTAGGTTCAGGGCAATATGTTGAAGTAGCTGAGGCCCTCCGCCGCGTAGGGCACGGGGATGGCTCCGGCGAAGTAGCGCACGGAGCGGAACATGAGGTGGGCGACGTTGAGGAGCTATCACACGATCTCGTTGGGGTGCGCGTTCTGCGTCGAGTCGTTCTGCCGCGCGCACTGCTGCAACAACGGCGCGGTCACGGCCGCATGTTAATAAACACTTCATCATGAAATTGGCGATACTCTTTGTGAACAACTGCTCGAATAGTTCGAATTTATAAAACAGGAGATAGACAGTTAGTTACTAACTACAGGCCGATATCTATTCTGGCCACATTGGGGAACCTTTAAATTGGCACCTAAAGCACTTTATGTCTAGAAATCAGCACGGCTTTCTTTCCAACAGATCAACCTGTACAAACCTTGTCTCCTTTGTAAACAAGCTTTCGGACACTGTCGACTTTAAGTCATCAGTAGATGTTATTTACACTGACTTTAGCAAGGCTTTCGAAGTAGTCAGTCACTCTATATTAGTCAATGAGCTATCAAGGATAGGAATTGGTAATAAGATTCTCAAATGGTGTATTTCATACCTAGAGGGTAGAACAGCGTCTGTCGTTGTGACCGGATTCGCGTCCAGGGTATGCTCGATAACTTCCGGAGTACCGTAAGGATCGTATCTCGGCCCGATATTATTCAACATTTTTATTAATGATATCACTGACTGTATCCATTACTCCCATTGCCATCTATTTGTCGATGACCTCGAAATTTCTAGACATGTCGACAACTTCAGCGATTCGTTAAAACTTCAGAGGTACTTGTATGGTTTGACTGACTGGTACATGCAAAATCACATGACATTAAATATCGATAAATGTTACTTTATAAGGTTTTCAAGGAAGAAAAGGCATGGTGATTGTAGCGCTGTCACTTACAAAATCGACAATACCGCGCTCAGAAACATCGAAAATACACTTTGATGCAATTTAAAAGAAAATTATAACTACTTATAATTTTTTTTTTATAAATCTCTGTTATAGTGAATGTTCAAGATGTGAATTGAGATATTATTTACATATTACAGATTATTTATTGATAAGGATTTGTAATAAAAATGTAATTTGAAATATAATGTAATTGTAAGAATAAGTCTAATTTAATTATAATCAACTGTAAATGTATTTTTGTGTTATATATTTTAACTATAATTGTACTGAAATTATAAATGTAAATTTAATTTATTGTATTTAAGGATAATATTCAATTCAATTTAATATTTTGTAATTGATTATTTTTAATTTGAGCGCAGCGCATGTTGTGCGCATCTATAATTGTGGGTATACGAAAATAGTATTAATATGTATGCACTTTATAAAGAACATGTATACCACACGTTGGTGGGCCTGTATCAAATAAAATAAACATTTAATAAATAAATAAACGTAACTTGTGAACATCACACTCT
The DNA here is from genome assembly GCA_018245845.1 of Apyrrothrix hygieia. NCBI lineage: Eukaryota > Metazoa > Arthropoda > Insecta > Lepidoptera > Hesperiidae > Apyrrothrix > Apyrrothrix hygieia. The sequence goes on along the minus strand of DWEG01000100.1, from coordinate 12,214 downwards.
TTGGCGTGTACTTCACTCCGCTAACTAACTCTTCGGGGTGATACAGGCGTGACGTTACGTTTATAACTGATAATAAACCAGCTTAACAAGCGAATGCCACTGGCCTAGTATCGAACTAACTTTTTGTATATACGTCATTCCGCCGCTAGTGGAAGTTCGAACTTAGTATCACAAACAATTATTTCGAATTTATTTCAAAATAATCGTTGGATGTAGTATAATTAGATAATAAAATATTGATTGCAATATGTATGCAACATTTGCGACGGCAGGTCTGTCGATGAGCGAGGTGCAGAGCGCAGAGTGGGCGCGCGTGGAGCAGCGGCTGCAGTTCCACCAGGCCAGCACGGAGCAGCTGTTGGAGCTGTGGCTGGCCGAGCGCGTGGCCGAGCAGACGCGCGCGCCGCTGCCGTCGCCTTACGGCTCCATCCTCGTCCGGTCAGTGCTGGCGGCACACGCTACCCTCGATACATCTTCATCTTTACGAACAATAGCAACCTGTATTATCTATTTAAACTGAAAACCTAATTAGAAGTACGCAGTAAAAATGCCTTTATACAATGCGTACGTAATATATATTCAAGAGGAAGCCGATGCGGGGAACGTAAATAATGAATATTATGAAAACGTATTTTCCATTGTTTCCGTGTCTTTATCCGTATATGTATTATCTTTCTATAGAGATCATGTACACATTAATTGTAGATTTGTAACACATACCGAACGCCGTAGGAACCATTCGACGAAAACTAGTTCGAATGAAATTGATATACTAGTGATTCGTCCGAGTTAGAATTTGCTCACCGTGTACAACCGAGACGGGCGGCGAGCGCCGTGCGTGGGCGCCCTATTATTATTCGCTTGCGACAGCGAGCTGTCAAAGATCGGATTGTAGCTGCAGCGCGTAAATATCGTAATTTAAGCACCACTAATATATGGGAATAAGTGGTATATGGGAATAAGAGGCGAACCAAGTAAAATTTATATTAACGAGCACCTGACTAAGGGTAATAAAAAGTTACTATCTTCCTGTAAGCAAAAAGCAAAAGAAATAAATTGTAAATATGTTTGTTAAAAACTGCCGAATCCACGTAAGAAAAAACGAATCTTCCCCTCCGATTCCCATACTTTCAACGCAGGACTATGTGAAATTAACATAAAGCACCGCTGCACAAAAAGCTTGCCGAAATATAGTTCTAATATGTAGTTTGTCTTCAACAATTGTAACCTGCTACACATTGTGCTAAAGATAAACAACTTTTTTTACTGTCCCTTTGTAACATGGAAGGTGCAGTTATGTATAAACAATTAGATACACTATATTGTATACGAATATATACAATAACCATAATTCAAAATACTACAGTATACGTACATATTAAATATAACCAAAAACAATATACTGCATTTACACATAAACAAAATTCAACCTGCAATACACATCTTTCTTATATCACAACATACTGTTATAGACAAATATGTAATTTGTACCAATTTAAAAGGTTTTTGACTGGTACACATTTAACTTCTTCTTTATCACACATACAAAATAATATAATAACAACCACTAACGTAGCGCGAAATATAATAGATTCTCAGTTTCCTTGCTATTGTAAACCTTCTCAATGTTATATCTTATTTTGCATTAATTACATAAGTTTCTTTTTTTACTTATACCCGCATACTATTATAAATTATTAAGGATCGTTAAAGAGACATGCAAGTGCAATGTCATGAATTTAATTTTAATTTCTACCTTTGGGCAAATTACATGGATATGTTATGTTTATTTCATTGTAAAAGATGTAGTCAAACACTTGAAACAACTGTATACGAGTCTATATCAGCGTTGTTGAAATATTTTTTTTTATTACAAAAATGGATGAAACGTTAGTCTTAAAATATTTTATCAAAACACGCGTGGACTAAGGACAAAAACTAATCAATTCCACAATCAATTACTACTATTAGAAACTGATATAGTATTGGTGCCTGCGACCTGGCTACGCGACGGCATATTAGATGCTGAATTATGTTATAATAAAATCTTTGTTTGACGCAGAGATCGGGCATCTTTGGGAGGTGGTGTGATGATTTTGTGCACTCCACGCCTACAGGCTAGTCTAAGAGCTGATTGGCAAATACAGGATGTGGAATGTTTGTGGGTTACGATACCTGGACAAACACTCGCGTCGGCATATAATCTACATATTGCTGTTGTTTATATAATCCTCCCGATTCATTGCTCCCGTCACGAATTCAAAAATTCTCAGAATTTATATCACGGCTACGGGACAAACATCCTTTTGATCACTTTATTATTGCTGGAGACTTTAATCTTCCTTGCATAGATTGGAGTTCTGATGACCCTCTTGTTGTAAAAAAGGGATCAGTAGAAACTCAGAATGCAGCGCTGGATCTAATAACTCATTCCTCGTTTGTAGGACTCACACAGTATAATAGGGTCCTTAACAAGACCAAAAAAATCTTAGATTTATGCTTCTCTGATTCACAGATTATAATAAAAAAATCCATTACCTCTTTGGTACAGGAAGATGTCTATCATCCATATCTTTGTATAAATGCTACTGATCTATTAATTCCTTTCCTTAAGCCTCTATCGTATGAAATATATTTATTTAAAAAAGCTAACTATGACAGTATTATTGAAATATTAAGTAAACAAGATTGGGCATTTATAACTGATGAAAGTAATGACTTAGAAGAAGTAATAGATATTTTTTATTCGATCATTAACAACTGCATACAAACTTATGTTCCCTTGGTCCGCTGTTCTACTATGTATTGTTATCCAATCTGGTATAATAATGCATTAATAAAATTGATCAAAGAAAAATTTAAAATACACAGAATTTGGAAGAGATTTCAAAATCCCGTTGATTATATACAATTTGCTGAACTACGATCGAGAGTTAAGGAAATACAATCACAATGTTATAAATCATATTTAAGTTTTTCGCAAAATACAATTAAATCCAACCCTAAATATTTCTGGTCCTATATAAAGTCTAAAAGTAAAAATAGAAGTAATTACCCGCAACAAATGACATACGATAACATTTTATTAAACACCCAAGCAGATATATGCGAAACTTTTAATGAATTTTTTAGAGGAAATTTTAGTAAACCGGCAGATTCATACGATCTTGACCCCTTTCTTGATAACGTCAAAACTGTTTCAATCCAGGACATTACTGTTACTAGTGAATATATACTAAAACTTATCCAAAGAGTTGACATTTCAAAAGGCTCTGGTAGTGATAACATTCCTCCAATTTTCTTTGTCAAATGTGCGGAGGCTTTATGTGTTCCAATTGCATTCATCTTTAATAGACTCTTTCGTGTTGGCTATTTTCCAAATGTCTGGAAACAGGCCTACATTGTTCCTATCCATAAAAAAGGTCCGAAAACATCTATAAAAAACTACAGGCCGATTTCTATACTTAATATCCTAAGTAAGCTCTGTGAGAAGGTTGTCCATAACCACATATATCCTGTTATAGGCATGTCTATCCCTACACAACAGCACGGTTTTATAGAGGGTCGCTCCACGGTCACCAACTTAACTTATATCATTGACTAAACATAGTTAATGAGCCGTGTAACGTTACAGATATAAATCTATCTACAGGCGGAAATATCTCCTAGTTGTGTTAAATTAATAACGACCTATTTATGAATGTACTAAATACTAAGTTGAACTAAGTTAATTAAGGAAAGTCGGAAGTTCGCGTGCTAGTTTATTTATAGTTATTTCACTAGTTAATTGTCATTTGTCAAATGTAGATTCCATCATAGATTACAATGTTCCGTGTTGTCACGTCTCTCTGTTTAAAGTTACGTTTACAGTTGGGTTTTTGATTTAATCATCTAATCAAATGTCACGAAATGTAATCAAGGATGTAATCATTTATCAAGGATGCAAGGACGGAGGATGGCCAAGACTGACCTACCTTGACCAAATAGGTCCGATATTGCGTATTGGGGGAATCAGTTTTGGAAGCCGACGTACGTTTGTGAAGAGAGTGATGAATGTGAAATAAGCGCGTCAGTTACAGAAGGAATGAGATATTAGGCACTCGATGCTCTCAGCCTGCCCCATAAGGGACTTGGCATGGTGATATAATGATAATAATTGACTTCTCCTTGCTACCCAATAAAGCTAACTACGTCTCGATACGCTCCTTTGTTTCTTCGTACTTAGATTTTTGTATTTAATTTTCGTTGTAGCTAAAGTTAATCCATTGAACTACTTACTGAATCAAAAATCAACAAGGAAATCCTCTCTCAGTTCAATTAGTTACGCTCCGTCGGGCCGGAAAACTTGTTTTGATTTACTCAGACATATTTCTTGCAGAATCAACAGCGAACTAATCTGTTTTTAAATACCTCCCGCTCCGAGATCCGACGGTCAAGTGTTTTGCTAAAGTTCTCATCTACAAAACGCTTTCAAACTGTCGACAGGTGGGATCGAATTGAGATAGATTGCGATCCAAATGAGGCTTCGATTAGTTTATTATATAGTTCAACCACAAAAACCAGTTTCTTAATAAAAATAAAAATTCCATTTCAGTGAAGTTTATATACTTAAGATAATAGTAGATTACTAAATAATAGTTACATACGAGTATGATGTTGCTATTATGTAAGTTAATAATTCAGTTTGGTATTGTTCAAATGAAGTGCTGGTGGTGCATTAAAAGCATATTTAATACCGTCCACATTACTGTAATTGTGATCCGAATGAAGCGCAACCGAACGAAGCGCCGACCTGCGCGTTGAGGACGAGTAAATGGAATTAGAAGAAAACCCTGATTTATTTTTCATATAGTTAAATTACCTGAAGCTGTCCTGTATTCGTGGAACAGTAAAATTTTGCTTGCATTGCAGCATTGGAAACGAATTATATTGTAGAATATAGGCGTAGTATAACACTCTGTCAAAGTCGATGCTGTTGCCACCTAGGCGACCATGCTGGTTTCAGTTGGATATGAAAATAAATATACAAAACATCCAGCTTTATGAAATTTGAATTGAAAAAAAAACCGAGTTTTAATTTCAGTCTTTTATTATTTCTTTCTAATATAGTGTATTCAAAGGCCTTCAGCTGGATTTTACAGTTTAACATGTCGAAATAATGCAGAAAAAAAATCCAAAGTTTATATTTTTTTATGTTACTCACCCCTGCGCAAATATAGACATCAATAATGAAAGCGGGAGATGACAATATTAATTGAGCGCCGCCAGTTCAGATTCGTTTCTTTGTATTGGTACTCGTGGTACTATGGCTAATGTATTATATTCAGCAGGTGGTTTCTAAATGGCAGATTATCATCTAAAATTAAGAATAATTAAAATCCGCCAAACATAAACTTCATTAATATTTCTATTACGTAATTGTTTTAAAATTAGCTTAACATTTTATAATCTTAATATACTTTGTACGTTGTACGATGGTGTACTGGTGGTGTTAGTTTTATTTTGCGATATGAATCATTGTTTAACGAAATTCCGTTACGAAAGACAGGTGCATTAAAAATTGTTTAATTCTTGTAAGAAGACGCTAGTCTAAAAATGTTGGGATGTTTTGATTTTCATGTATTTGCTGCAAATGGAGAGTGTTATTTACCCGGTATATATATGTACGTGCGATTTAGAATTCTTTACATATATTTTTTTTAAATAGCCATATACTGATAGTAAGCGAGATGTAGCCTAGGATGTAGCACGCTTGAATAGAAACTGCTTATTTACTCTTGTCTTGAAACTAAAAGTTGTACGAATCAGGACAAACAGAAAGATACAGTCCTTGAAAGAAAATTTGGTTACTGTTATATTATTGGGCATCTGTTTGAGTTTCACTGAAAGGGTCGGTTACACAGCAATAAATGCCTAACAAATGTGCCCGTGGACAAAGGTCGTCCTTCAACGGCTGTAGAGGGCTACAGCGTACTTCAGGGTACTTCAACGCGGACAAGTGGAGGCACGGGTTAAGTTTATAATATGAAACAGGAAAACGCTCAAAAAATGAGCCGCCACCAATGTTGACTGATCTGACGACGAATGCTAAATACTTAGTATCTTGACAGGGTTACATGTCACGATGACATACCTATTGGCTCTTTATGATTATTTCTTCACGTCAGGGTCCTCTCGAAGTAGGCAGAGACTAACGAGTGCCAATTATTTCCATACAGACCTGATATGTTTTCTCTATATTTATCACTCTTTTCATACGTGCCTGTAAATCGACGTTTTAAGGGTTAGAATTAACAATTGGAATCCACTAGCCTCATACTTATTCTATTGTGCGAAGTAAACATAACTGGTGAAGTGTACTACACTTTTCTGCCTACGCCTTCGGGAACATTCTGGCGTCATGTTACATACCCTGGAATACAGCTGTTGAATTTGATAATGTCTACATAAACTCGATAATAATTGTGGATTACGCCGCCGGAGAGCCACAATAAGCGTGCCTCGGCGCCAAGTGTCTCTTAATTATGACGTCGTATTCTGAATAAAATCCAGCGCCGTATTGTCGCGTCTTGCAACTTTTAAATTATACCATTTGCTTAATGGTATCTGCATTGCGCTCTTAATATTAAGCAAATTCTTTAAAAAAAAAGTAACATCAAGCCTGTAATCCCCGTAGAGGTAAACAGAGGAGTGTAGTACGCTCCCACGTTTCACCAGTTCCGTTTACGTCCAATAATGGAATAGGCTGTGAGCCTACTACTATACACCCGGGACAAATACAGACTTTGAGCCGCTATAAAATTTTTGTTAGACGAGTCCAATAGCACCCAACCCGAGATTTGAAGCCAGGATCTCTCGATCGGCAGTCGCGCTTGCAACCACTCCACTAACAAAGCATTCCGGGTCGGGTACTATTGGATTTCCCTATCTTGAAATTTCTAGTAGTGGGAGTTTGGATTTGTGCCCAGTGTATAGGCTCACCACTTATTCCATGAGGGGACGTAAACGTAACTGGTGAAACATGGAAGTGTACTACACTCCTCTGCTTACCTTTGCGGGGATTACAGGCGTGGTGTTATGTATTCATCATCATCATCATCACTTTGATCGTTCTACTCTTGGACGCGTGTCTTACTCCACAGTCTGCCATGGCAACCAAATACGGGTTTAAATTAAATTCAATACTATTCTATCTAAAGTTGACTTTGGAGGCGACCTCCATTCGAAAGTACTTTAAAGACTAATATTATGACTGTCAGTTGTATATAATATATATTATATATTGGAAATATGCAAATTCATAAAAAAACACCCTACATTTTTTACCTTAGCTAAAGACGTCCGCAAATACAGTCAACGCGTCCAAAACAAGCAAAATAAAGAACTTGCATCTAAGAACTATTCCATGTGCATCAAAATATATAATGAATTACCAAAGGAAATACTGTCCGAGGAAGTAACCGTACAATTTATAAAAAAATTAAAAACCTTTTTGATATCAAAATGTTACTACTCTCTAAGTGAATTTTTAAACAATGAATTACTCATAAATTAAACCTTCTTTTGCCTTTTTTCCCAAAATTATTGTGTAAATATCTTTAGTTTTTATTTCTTTTATTTGTATATACTATTTGTAATTTTAATTTGCTTGTGTGCTTGTAATTTGCTACGCCCTTGCGGGGCTCATGTTGTCCTTTCCCGAATTTTTACGGACGATGCAAAAAATGATTTGATTTGATAAAAATGTGTTTATACTGTTTAGTATAACCACATGTTTTTGAGTTTAGGGCATCTGTAAATGGTATGGTATTTTAAACTTATAAGATGTATCAGTATTTTAAAAACTACCTTGTTGGTCCACTGGTCGCGAGAGTGAATGCCGATCGAGAGGTCCTGGGCTAGATTCCGGGCCGGGTACTATTGGATTTTTCTTACTAGAATTTCTAGTTAAAATGTCTAGTAACGGCTCGGAGTCTGAATTTGCGCCCGGTATAAGGCAATAGGCTCACCTCCTATTCCATTGTGGAACGTACATAACAGGTGAAACGTTGGAGTGTACTACACTACTCTGCCTAAGTCATTGGGGATTAGAGACGTGATATTGCGTTTACTTTAGAAACCTATTTTACATTATATTATTTATTAACGTTACGATATATATTAATTATCAATGTTAAACTTGAAGCTGTGCTCAATGGTCTTCCTTTTCTTAAAAATTAACATCAATAAATATTGCTCGAAAGACTAATAGTGGAATAACATTAGACTAGAATATGTTACATTTGAAGTCTGCATTGACACTAGTTAACGATTGATTTTGCATGTATAGATCACAGGCAGCACCAACTATACATCCTTAACAAACGATGCAAAAGTTAAACATATTATACTTACCCACATAGCATGAGTGTCACTAATCTCACTAATTGTCATTTTGATTTTCTTGAAACCAAACTCAAAGTAATATGTAACCAAGTGTATGAATGTCGCCAACAATATACAATTGAGCACCCATTGCGAATAGTTTAACACCTAAAAATCAAAACACATGATAATTACTAGGGTAAAACTAAGCGTACCTTTAATAAGAATAATATCTTTTTATTTCAGGAAAAACCCATATTAACACAAAATTAAAGTTAAACTTGGTATAATGAAAATAATGCACTACTAATAAAATTAAAATTCTAATTTAAATTCTACAAGCAACACCTGACTTCACTATTCAAACCTCTGTGAACACGTGACCAGTGCTTATAAAACACATTAAGTACCGTTTACTTTTTTTACCGTGAGCATAACTTTTCGTATGCACACCAAGCGCTCGTCCGCTTATTGTTTAAGATGTTATATGAAATTATTGTAGTTAGCGTTATCAGTTATACTCTACATTTGAAACTAACTTCTTACTATTTCATTGTTATTTAATTGCTTCTGCATGATGAGTTCAAGATAGTGAAACATAAAAATGATTCACAAACGTATGACATTTGTATATCCTATTAAAGAGGAAAGAAAATTTAGAACATGGCTGATAGTATCATCGTACTAAGTACTCGAGTGGAATGGGAATGTTTACTTTTCATAATATTAACAAAACTATGCACATTATTACATATGAAACGACTTAACTCACGTGTGTTTTTTCTGGGTGGCCCTACTAGTTTTGGATCTATACGAGGTCCTTCTTCATGAGCTCCGCCGATTGCAACGACTGCTGCAATCTTTTCATATGTAATAATGTGTATTAACATTCACGAAACTTTCAACAGTAAAACTTATAGTTATCTGATCAAAGTAATCTTAATCGTCAAATTTTGCAAAAGTGTCTATGGATTGTGTTTGATGGCCGAATACATTTCATGTTGTTGTATTTAAAATATGCGATCACCAATAAACATGTATAGAAGTGATGATTGTTACACGAAACTTCATTAACGTTGCAATAAAACGTGCTTCCCGATAACCTCACTAATACCAACTGTGGTAACGGTAATGGTTGAGTTAGGATCAACTAGAATTAGGAGGAATGATGCTTCAATGTCCACGGTGCATCATACATTTCTTAGCTACGATTTGTCGATCATTTTGTGATATTGGTAAAGTCACTGCAGGATATAAAGCAAGCGTGGAATGGCTTGAATTATGTTTTTCGAAGTGCCGGATTCGCATTGAACGAACAAAAGTCATCTTCAATACCGCGTCATGGCGAGATCAATAATGATCGAAAAATCGACGACTGAAATTGTTCAAGAGCACTTATGCCTATTTGGGACATAGGATTTCGATCAAACTCCGTAAAGCCAGCTTCATTCAAAAAAACAATAGAAGTATTCTGTTGGGCTATTCAGCATGCAAAAGTTTCGTCAAGTTATCTCGTCGCCTGTACCACAGTACCGTAGGGCCTTCGACTGGTATCTGTTGCCGGACGTACACTGCAGATAGATGTTACCTGCCTGATGTTAGGTAGCACCTACCAGTGGAACTGATTCACAAACTAAATATATCTAAACATGCTATAGAAAAAACTATTCTCAACGTTTCGCTCCGGTATAAGATCCGAGTTGAGTGTATATTTCTACATTGAGGTATGTGGGTCACTAGAGGAATAAAAAACAGCAAATGCTAAATGGTACTCAAACATTAATTTGTCCGCAGTCATACAACGACCAAATACATCCCAAAATGTTACATCATCTTGCGCTACTACGGTGTTTGCTCCTACACCACAACATCAAACCGACAATAAAATTTTTTTAATGTTCTTAAATTAAGTCCGTAATGTATTAGATTTACAACAGATCTCGCTTCAGGTAATTTCGTAGTTACCTTCCAAATATATTTTTTAAACAGCTCTTTATGTAGTATCGCAACGGCAACAACCAAAACCCCCTTGGACACTGAAAGGCGATTTGTAGATAGCATTGTGTAGATTGGACGATTCCTGCAATGTATTTAAGTAGAAGACGAACATATTTCGCAGATCCAATAAATTTAAATAATGTATTGACACTTTAAACACCGACAGTTTGTAATTATGACAATTGGATCTCAATGAACACATTACATCAATCTCAAAAACAAGTCTAATTTTCCCCAAAGGAGTAGGCAGAGAAGGTTACCACCTACTCTTTTTATTTGTTATGTAATAATGCTTATGGAATTCGGGATAAACATATTGCTATTATAGGGAACAATTCCAAACTCCGAGCTACTGCTAAAAGTTTTCAGTTAGAAAATCTCAAATACTTTGCCGACCAGGGGATCGAACCCAGGACCTCTTGCTCAGAAGTCACGCGTGCAAGCCCTGGACCAACGAGGTAGTCAAGCGGGTTTGAACTGTGTCAAGAAGAACAAAATTGTTACACTTCTACAAATATATTTAAAAATATTGAATCTAGCCAAATTCTACGGAAAAATTCTCGCTTACCCCGTCGTCTTGTATATCATCTCCGCATATATTTACTTGAAGCACAAAAATTTTCACTTACCAGAAATACGCAAGTGGAGCCATTTGGAAAACTTCGCTAGGGTCGGATTCTAATTGGTATCCGAGATCATTAAACACAGGTGTTTCATTCTGAATCTTCTGAACGAATTCAGCGATCTCATAACATGTCATATTATAACCAAGGTCTTTTGGACTTACAATTCGGTTATCACATCTAAAAATTAAGAACAAACGGAAACAGTCCGCAAGGATAAATAATAAAAAGTCCGGATGTACTGTTCCGCCATGGAACAATAGGTGAGCGTATTCCCATACACCGGGCGCAAATCGAAATTTCGAGCCACCATTAGGAGTTGCAAGTTAGAAAAATTCAATAGGACCCGACCCGGGATTTGAACCCAGGACCTCTCGATCGGCAATTGCGCTTGCAACCTACACGACCAACGAGGCAGTCTGGAATTACAACACTGCCTAAAAATGGTAGAAGGTCATTGCCAAAAATGTACAGTATTTAACTTATTTTCCTGCCCGCCTCGTAGGTCGTGTTGGTATCAAGCGCGACTGCCAATCGAAGATCCTGGGTTTAAATCCCGGGACGAGAACTATTGGATTTTTCTAAAATTAGAATTTTTAGTAGTGGCTCGGAGTCTGGATTTGTACCCTGTGTATAGCAATAGATTCACCACCTATCCCATATTGGGATGCAAACGTAACTGGTGAAACTTGGGAGTGTACTACACTTGTCTGCTTACCTCTTCGGGGATTACAGGCGCGATGTTACGTATGTTACGTAACTTATATTTTTAAGCAAAACTTGATCTATTTCTTTACAATCCGCAATTGCTTAGTTGCAAATCTTAGTATGTATTACTACAATGAAATTATATGACATTGTCATGACGGTACGAAATAAACATATCAGACCTTCAATACAACATTGTGTTTAAGACAAATATTATAAAGTTTAAAGAACTTTAATTGCCTGTCCCTAAACGCTCTAATTGCCAAGGTTAGATTCACTTACCTATTCCAAGGATTTTTTTCTATCAAGCCGTTAACTACAAAGTCCAAATATAGGATCACATACTCCATATAAACTGTCAGCCCAAAGAATGCGCTAAATATTGACGACCAAACAAATCCTGTCAATAGAAAAAAGTTCATATAAAATAATAAAATTGTGATATCTCGGTATGTAGTAATCTGAATACAAACTAGACAGGACCTGTGTTATGGCACCCAAACAAATATAGAGCAAATACT
>DWEG01000099.1:0-13782 GCA_018245845.1 Apyrrothrix hygieia | reverse complement strand
GTACGATTTTACTCCCCATAATTTTCATACCCCGGGCCTATATATGAAAATCGATTCTTAAGGAGTAAACTCCAATACAGTATGTATTAACAAATTAAAAGCTTTGAACAAGTCGAGTTGTGCTTTAAAGTCTTATAGGTTGTAGTATGTGCACATCCTTACTTTTTCCAACAGATAAAGTAACCACACTAGTGTACCAAATACTTTAGATTCTCAAAGCGTAGTTGAGCATTCAGTATGATACATCGCCATATACGTACAGTTCAGAATAAATTACGAACCATTCGAGTTTAGTCAATGTATGTATGTTTGCTTAACTCCATCAGTATAGGGGGGAATGACGACTTATATTGTAAATAAGTCATCCATTTTCAAACTGCTGTGATCCGTGACGTCTAGCATTGTTTATTTGTGCATTGACGCAGAAAAGTTCACAATTCTTCTTGGAACTGCCGTCATTTGTGATGTCATAGCATTGTCTATTTCTGTATTGATACAGAGAAATCGACAACTCATATCGAAACCGCCGTGATTCGTGACGTTATGACGTCATGGGCTTCTTACTTGTTCATTGATATAGAAAAATTGACAATCCATTTGGAATATCAAACACTACATTGGTTTGTCGTTGGGTTTGAACTTAGTTATCAGTCCTGTGTTAGTATTGATTACTGTTATAGGCATACTGTTATTACTGTTATGTGATATAGGCGATTGTAGCGTGATACTATGTAGGTGTCGAGCGTGAGTATATTATATACGAATTTATTGAAATTGTGTAATTTATTAATTGTTCAGTTTAATGAACGCTTCTATTTGAACGTGTTCAATAAATTGAACTAATTTATACGGAAGTCTTTCCAGCTTTTCATTGTCATCTGGATAACATGTAAATAAAATAAACAAAAAATGTTGTCTTTAACATGTATTCTTTTGTATTTTTAGTTACAATAAAGAAATTTAACAATATCAAGGCGAGATAGATACTTTTTTATTCAATATTCACTGATTTAACATTATTCTACATATATGTCGAGGTTGAAGTATGAAAATATAATGCTTATTTTAACGTACACGGTACACGCAAAATGTTTGTCCTATACAGAGATTCGAGATGTACTCATGTAGAAAATCGAGGTGAAAAGCAACGAAGTCGAAGGCATAAATTCAGTTTTATTATGGAAATACCATTTTTTCTAACACAACAATATCTAGGAGAAAAATAAATGGGTACAAAATATTACGTTCACAGCTTTCACAGTTAATATTGCATGTACGAAGGGAGTGATGAATGACAAAGAAGTACGTGAGGTCTGTAAGCATGAAGATATTTGACACTCGGTGCTCTCTGACTTACACATAAGGCGTACCCCTGGCGTGACGATACAATAAAAAGCTATTAAAGGACGCCAGTGAATAAATAATCAAGGGAAATCATTGTATTAAAGAATGAAACTTTAAGCTTGAATATTTTGGTGTTATTGGAGAAGCGTTTGCCCAGCAGTGGACCGAAACCTGATCATGGTCTTGGTGTCGTCAGAAGGTTCATATACGCAGCGTACCAAGACAGACCTTAAGGGTTTCGTATTGTAACTTACACGGAGTACAAATTAAAGTTCTATTTAAAATAGGTAATACGTATTTACGGAGTACTAAAAGTTTGGTTTAAAATAAAATAAAGTAACATCACGCCTGTAATCCCCGAAAAGGTAGCAGAGGAGTGCAGTACACTTCCACGTTTCACTAGTTACGTTATCGTTCCATTCTGGTACAGGTGGTGAGCCTATTGCCATGCACCGGGCACGAATCCAGACTCAGAGCCACTATTAGAAATTTTAAATAGAAATTGTAGTTAGAAAAATCCAACAGTACCTGATACGGGATTTGAACCCAGGACCTCTCCATCGGTAGTCGCATACGCAACCACTAGGCCAACGAGGCAGTCTAAAATATACATATCTTCAATACGATACAAAGACAGTCTGTAAGCGTGATAATATTAGGCTTAGTAAGAGAGAGTTTGGAATATAACTGGCCATATATTTCTAAGATCAAACTAATTTTAGTTGCATTACTTTGTTACCAGAACAGAGTCAGAAAATGAAAAATGTATACTAGTTCCATTCAACCAAAAATTCAATGAAAACGCTAATATTTTGTTATAAATGATTTAGGCAAATATCTTCCCTGTTACCCCTATGTAAAGGAACAAGTCGGTTAAGGGGGTTGTAAAAAATGTGACATGTATATTGCGGATATTACGCGCAATGTGGATGTTATGATGATTACTATGAAAATACAGCCATAACATGTAAAGACCTTGGTTATTATGATTTCACAAAAAGAGACTTGACTGCCTCGTTGGTTGAGTGGTTGCTAGCGCGTATGCTGATCGAGAAGTCCTGGGTTCCAATATCGGATCGGATAGTAAACGATTTTACTAACTTCGATTTTACCGTAGACATTTGTAGTAGTGGCTCGGAGTCTGGATGTATATATATCATATATATATATATATATATCATATGTAGGAAATATTTTCATTAGAATCAATAGCTAAATTAATCAACGAAAAGATAAGATAATGAATTCTATATTGAAATATGTTCTGAAACATCAGTAAACGAATCCAACAAACAATAAACTAAAAGGCCATATTTTTTTAAATGTTTATAAAAATATGCACATTTAACAATAAAATTGACTCTCTTTATCAATAGCGTACAGTTTTTGAAAGGATATAGAGTTTTTTGATAGGCATTCTTTTTTAATCTCGATCGCTTCAACAAACAGGAAAGAAATATCCCAGAATATGCGGTCGTAATAGAGGATGAAAAACAGGATAAACGGCTAGGGTGAAGGATATTTTGTGGTATTTAGCTATTAGCATATTATATGGCTTATATAAGTGAATGTGTATACTTAAGTTATCGTAAACCTTAACGGTCCTATTTGTTGTTCGTCTCTTTAAACCGAATTAAATTGTTATAAGATCTGCAAGACCCGTTTCTTTTATTGTGTAAAGTATAATACTTGCTACTTATGTCAAGTAGACGTACCGTAGAAATGAGTATTTGTACTTCCTACTACCGGCTGTTACTTATCAGTACTGATTAACAATTTTATATTATTGAAAAGACAGTTGAAGAAAACAAGCCTAGGCAGTTTGGCTCGCGATACAAAGTTAATGGTGCTTTAAAAATTAAAATGAAATGTTTGACACTGCATATACTTAATTTACTTTTCATAAAATATCGTCAAAAAGCTTTCAAAAATTCTTTCAGAAGTCTTATTTAATATATTCGACGACAAGGCTTTTTATTTTACTGTTTGAATAAATATGTATTGCCTAGTATTAAAACAGGGATGCTTAGATGGATTTGGAATGTAGAAATCATGAAAGACGAGCAACGAAGCAGATTGATAAGGCGAGTGAAAATGATAGACGCAGAAGACCCAGACCTAAGTGTAAGTACTTCGATCAAATCAGAGACGTCCTGAAAGTAGATCAGGTAAAACTCCATTTACCAGTAATCTGCGAGCTACTGCTCAATTAATCTAGAAGAGGCGAAACAAATTTTGAAGGTCTTTGCCCGCTGGAAATTCTTAGTTTTTATTTATTTCTGTGGTAAATTTGGCACAATATGTACATATATATATAAAACGTATTTCACGCCCGTAATCCCCAAAGAGGTAGGCAAAAAACTGTTATAGTATACCCCCGCGTTTCAACAGTTACGTTTACGTCCCATCATGGAATAGATGGTGAGCCTATTGTCATACACCGGGCACAAACCGACTCCGAATCACTATTAGAAATTTCAAACTAGAATATCTAAGTAAGAGATTTCCAATAGTACTGGACACTGAAATTGAACCCAGGACCTCTCGATCAGCAATCGCGCTTGCACCCACTCGACCAAAGAGGCAGTATGTTTGTATTTTTACTAAACCGGCCAAAATATCTATCCTTAGAGACCTGACGCCCTTCTTCTACATTCATCGTTCTTCTCATACATGGTTCGAGTTACGGATACTCCTGATCCCCATCAGCCACTATCTGACCTATTCGCTCAAGTGCTGACACAGAGCACTAGCATCCAACTAACTGTAATGTTCAATTGTTATCCATATTAATAAAGTTAGATAATATTTTGTACACAAGTACCTAGAGTCAGGCCTGGCTTCTAGAATATTCTGTTACAACAGTATCCGTGAATCGAACACAAAGAGCACCTACAAGTAGCGAGGATATTTCTATTTTATAGCTTTCTTCGGGTACGTGATTGCTGAGAAATAAAGTTAGAAAAGTTACGTAACGATTTCCGACAGATGTTCCAATCGGTGTTAGTCCTGGCGTATTTTTATGACGTACATAACTCTCATAGGGTCGATATGGGAGTTTTGTAATGGGCTTCATAAACACAGCGAGTTTGAAAGTGACGAAAATGTTCCACTTAGTAATTGGTTGTTTTTCAAATAAGTGAATTCGCTGTTATTCACTTATTTATATCATCTCTCCAGGTTTTCACGGGGTAGGCTGAGAGCATCGAGTGCTAAGCATCTCTGTTCTTACAATCTGATATGATTCTTCCATATTCATCACTCTCTTAATACATGCACGCCAGTTTCGGAGACTTCTAACTACCCCATCAGTCAGTTTGGTCTATTTGATCAAACAGGCAAGCTTTGGTATCGCACGGCACCTGCGTTTATCAACATTCACATTGTATATCTATCGGAGCTTTCGGTATCATTGAAAAATCAATATTACTGTGTCTATCATAGAATGTATAGTAAGTATTTCTCTGCCTATTGAGTGAGTACTCGGCAGTAAGAAGTATCATTTACGTATATTGTACAAATGAAAATATGAAAGATAATGATAATCGGATTGCCGTAATGATCATTAACTTACAAGAGGTATCTGATTTTTTACATCATTACTTCTTTTTTGTATAAAAATATCCTGTTCAATGCTCGAATGTTTTGTTTTTACTTTTAATTAATCCTATTAAAGAGAGACCTGTGGAGGAAACTTTTCGTACAAATAAATGAAAACAATAAATGTGCTGGCGACTTTATATCACGCCAGTGTTTTCGCGTAGGGGGGCAGACGAGTGTAGTACACTCACGTTTCACCAGTTGTGTTATTGGAATGTTCCATAGAATAGGGATGAGCCTGTTGCCATACACCGGGCACAAATCCAGACTCCGAGCTACTACTGGGAATATCCGGTCAGAAAACTAAATTAAATAAAATTAAACAGTTGTTGCTCACATTAATATTATTAATGTCAGTCTGTGGTCAAGCAGTACCGCAGAGTAGAGTGTATTCTTTAACAAGAATCTTATTAACGCTTATACTTTAAAAATGTTAAATCACGAATTTTGACCACTGGTACGAATAAGCAGACATTTCCAAGTATATGAAACGCGATAAAACCACAAAGAATTAAAGCACATTTCAAATAGATAGATAGTGTACTTGTATTTTATTTGAAATATTTCCTACTATTCTCTAATAGTATTGTTCCGAATCACTGGGTTTGATATAACGACGGCAATGCCCGTGACTCAACAAAGCAATAACTTGGCTCAAATAAAACGCTGAAATTTAATAACTTCAATATTCTTAAGTAACATTACTTATTCGACTGCCTCGTTTATTTAGTGGTTACAAGCACGACTGCTGATCAAGAGGTCCTTGGGTTCGATCCCGGGTCGGGGAATATTTTACCTATTTGGTTTTTTAAGTTGAAATCCCTAGTCTGAATTTGTACCTGATGTGTGACAATAGGGTCACCCCCTATTTCATGATCTCACGTACAAGTGGTGAAACGTGGGACTGTGCTACACTCCACTACCCTTGTGGGAATTATGACGTGATATTATGTTATGTAACATCATGCTTATCTATAGCAGTAAACATTACCTGTAATATATTCTTACTTTTTTCAGCCAAGAGACTAGCAAACGAGCAAGTAGCTCACAAACGTCCGTCGACGATAAGAAACATCGGCTACCGTCCTTGAACAGGACTACAGGAATGTTTGTTTGTATCAGTGAGCTCAGTTTGTATAACTTATTAATAACAGTTTAAGATCTTTATTATTTTCTCATAAAGAATTGACAAAATTCACTTACTGAGAGAAAATGCTTAATTAACAGATATAATTGCTATGAGGCTTACAGTCGAATAGACTTAATTTAGATACATTCATACTTATTGCTACCAAGTTAATGGGAAGAATTTAAATCACAAATATAACAATTACAATTGAAACAGTTAACTTTTTCTGTTAGAGGGTGTATAAAATTTTGATGTCTCATAACACACTAAATTTGATCTGAGGACTTAGCGAGTAGAACTTGAGTTGTTCGTGAGTTTAATGCTGATGTTTATGCACTGTAGGGAGGAGTGATCGTCAGCGGGCCTACAAACTCGTTCGCTATAATAAAAAACTACCAATTGTTTCTCTCAAAACTCACGTTTTAAATGAATGACAGAAAAGTCACAATGTCCAGTGAAATCACCGGGCTGTCTCATTATTTGGTACCCCAAATTCGTTGAAAAATGAGCAAGGGATTTGTTCTTTTTTGTTTAAGGGATGTAGTAAATGAGCTGACAACAGTTTCAAGAAGAGGTTGTGGCTAACATCATAAAATATAACATAAAACATAAAAGCGCGGTAGTTTGTGACCATAGCCAATAGCCTTTTTCCCGAAAACAATCGTGCCTGACCAAACAAGTTTTCCACCCCGTCTGTCCACGACCACAGAAGACAATATATCATTATCATGTAATCATTTTCCCGTCTACCTTGTCTCCTATTCAATCAATCCTTCCTTCCTGACCGGTATCCTCAGCTACATAAGCAAATGTATATTTATGATGCAACTTTCGGAGCCCATGATTACGAACTATCAAATATAAATTGGCAGTTATGTAAATTAATAAGCTGCCACCCGTTGTTTACAATCACATAATGCGAGCCCGCATGGCGGCCGTTACGAAACGTGCGGTTAGGATGTTTAACGTTAGTATTATCGGTTTCACTATCGTTTGTCGGCGACTCGTCACTCTATTGTAAATTGTATTCTGTAAAACCATAATAACTGCAAGGTCGCAGCGGAGTGGTGGGGGCCGGCACATGACGGCTGCAGGCCACACGATTTCAGTATCACTGGCTCAACTACGCGAAGGATCAGCTAGTGATTTGTAGTACGAGAATTGTTGGTATCATCGCATTTATTTCTTCGCTACCTCGTTCGCTATGAACTCTGAATGACGACAGCTGGTTTGTTTATTCAACTGTGCATTGTACAAAGAATCTGTAACAGATTGCGTAATTGTTTGAGCAGTTTGCAGGATGAGGATCCTCCAGACGTTTGTGAGGAGCGCGAAGGCAAGGAAGTGACAATATTTGTGTGTTAGTTGAGAACCAAACGATTTAAATGTCGTGCTTATCGTTATGTGCCTTTAATATTTATTAATGACAATTTTCTGTGAATCTTTTGAGCGTTGAATATTAAAGACTTTCAGAATGTGGACTTGTGGAATACATATTATGCGTCACCCAGCAATCTTCGTGGTTTTATCGATGTTTGTACTAAAAGCAAGTAAGTAAATGCTCGACGTGGAGTAACTGAAAATAATTATTTTTTTACTTTGTCACTTAATTGCCCTGCTAACTATACTTTAATTACCGTCAACACGTTCAGATCTTTGTAATTATTTTGCTATACAGTGGATTAAGTCTTTAAATGCGGTAGATACGCTAAATAATCCCTTGACAGTCCATTTGTCTTACTGCACGGTTAGGGGTTTTCCACGCAACTTGGAGAAACCTAGACGATTTTCAATTCCGATATCTCAGTGGAGATTACTGAAGGGTCAGAGTAGTTGTCATCTCGGCTGCCGAAAGGTCACTGATGAGATTTAACTATTTCGGAAGATGCACGTTGGAAGCGTTACGGAAATGATTTCAAAAACTGTAGACCGATGACTTATAAACGCTAAATTATGTTTAAGCTGATAAAAAATTCTTTTGCCTCCATATTTACGTTAGGTCATGGAAAAAGTAAGAAGAATCGAAATTATGAAACAATTTATAAAATATATTCTAATATATATTTGATAAATGTTTAGTCGTGTTGCTGTAAATAATTAATTAAATAATTACGTACTATTTATTTGTTAAACAGAAGTTATTTTCCGCGGTTGAACAGTTCTTCATTCTTCTTCTTAATATCATTTATTACTTGTCATTTAGGATTTCCTTTCAAATAATATTCTTGGCAGCCAGTTTCTTTGCTCGTGATTCGTATTGTCTCAATGTCAAATATCATTAAAAACGCTTCCGACTGACGTTAATTTATAATTAATATTAAGTAATAATTTATGTTATTGATATTTAAAATGTTTTTAGGCATTTCTTACCTTATTCTTAGTGGCAAAGAATTTAATATAAAGAAACAAAGATAAAAAGAGATATTTTTATGTAGTTTTCCTGAAACATTTAAATTGTACGAACAAAAAATTTATTACACTAATAAATATAACATTTTTATAATGTTCATTATGATAAATATCCACATCGAGGTTTCTATAACTTTTCTTGTTACTGAATTTACCTCCGGGAAACTCAACCTAAATATCTTTAAAATCTAAATGTGTTTATTTTGAGTTATAATATTCTAGATTGGACGCATTAATTTAAATATTTGTCGTTAACATTTACCGCGAATTTATACAACGAAAATAACGATTAAGGAAAAACCTTAGAATTAATGTGTGGATTCAGGAATTTTATTAATAAAACTGCTTTATTGATATACATATATGTTAACAACCCGTGCGTGGTAACTTGAGAACTGGCTGATGACAGCGCAGCTGCCTGTTTAAACTATTCGAAAAAACCTAATATCCGATTTTTCTGTAGATTCTAAGAAATTATTTCCTACGGTATAACTGCGTTTAAATGGAAATAGGACGAGATTTTATGATCTAACAGTACAGGACACAGCACGTAGGGTTCAAGTTGTCGCGTACGGGTTGTACATATGTATGTAATATTACAATGCAATACAAAAACACTTTATTGCATACAATATAGAACACATACACAGAATAGCAAAAACAAAATTGGGTAAGAACAATAGACGGTCTTATTGGTTGAAGAGCGAACTCTTCCAGACATTATATTTAAATCTAATCATATTTAATCAGCAAATAATATGAAGGCTTTTAAAAAAATCCAGAATAGTTAAGGCCTTAAATTAAAATAAGAACCCAATACCAAATATCGTGTAAGCTTTTATTGAAACATATTTTTTGCATTAGCTTTTATTTGGGCATAATATAGGTTTTAATTTGCGCGTTCACATTTTAGAACTGTTCTTCAGTGAACAAACATACACTCCGCCGACTTTGACGGGAATTTTACCGTCGGTACATTTAATGTTGTTAAATACAGTTGAATTCACGTGCAATATCATCATTGCCAGTACAAGTAAGGTAAGCCATAATTGCGGTTTCAGGAAATACATCTGGAAAGAAAAGAACTCTATTTAAATAAAACCGATTTTAATATTCAAGAAACTTAATTAATAATTGGAAATTCATTCGTTATCAATACACATAAGATAAATTAACCAAGTATATGTTTGTTCCTAAAATGTTAAGCTAAATTAGCATGACTGGCCCGTTGGTACAGTGGCTAAAGGCCCTGACTGTTGAGCCGCGCGATTCGATGCTTATCCGTCCTCACAAATATTTTTGAGATGAACACAAATATTAGTTCACAAAAACTAGGTGTATAGTTATACAACGTCTGTATAAATTACATTATTTATTAGTGTAGTCGTCTGGTTAACATAACGCAGGCTCAGCTGCTTTGGAATGAGTAGGCTGTACGCATATGTGGAGCTGTCCCAAGATATTTCAATTCGTGGAAAAATAAGTAAATACTTAGTTAATATAGAACACACCTTTTCGGTAGAAATGGATTTAACTCCACGAACAGATTTTGTTTCATCAGAAAGTATGTGATGAATTCAAAATTATAAAGTTTTCAATTATTTAAAAAAATTTAGATTGCCTCGTTGGCCGTGTTGGTTGCAAGTGCGACTGCCGATCGAGAGGTCCTGGGTTCAAATTCCGGGTCAGGTACTATTAGAATTTTCTAAATTAGAATTTGTAGTAGTGGCTCGGAGTCTGAATTTGTGCACGGTGTATGGCAATAGACTCACCACCTATTCCATAATGGGACGTAAACGTAACTGGTGAAACGGGGGTGTGTACTAGAACTACATTCCTCTGCCTACCTCTTCGTGGATTACAGGCGTGTTGTTAAGTTAGATATAGTAAAATATTAACACTTAGACACTTGTCTTAGTGTTCTTAGGAACTAAAGTTAAATTTGGAACATCGCACATCAATTGTCAATTAATTAGAAATAGATTTCTTGTATTTGATATAAATATTAGCATTTTCAAACACGGCAAAATCCTATATGCGCGACACACGTATTTTTGTCTCTCTCACATTCGGACACGCTAACCTACTTTGGCGCGCATGGTTTCTTTTGAAACTCTTCTCAAAACCATATAGAATAGAATCGAAAACTCTTTATTGATTACATCATAATATGAAAAGTATTACAATGTACATAGACAATATTATTATAAGCAATGGGCGTCCTTATCGCTCAAAAGCGATTTCTTTTAGGCACCCCATAAATAAAACCATAATCCACAGATATGTATTTTTTTTAAACTCTCCACGGAACATCATGTTTTATTAAAATAAATTGTATAATAAAATAGAAACTTCAATGCTTTCTTATTTACCGTTGTTTGATAGGCAATGTACAATAATAGAGGTAACAAAAAACAAATTGAAATCTTACCGTAAGAAATCTAAATTTCTTTTAATTCACGTCAAGTTATAAGTACGTACGTTGATCAACTGTCACGTGAACGTC
The DNA here is from genome assembly GCA_018245845.1 of Apyrrothrix hygieia. NCBI lineage: Eukaryota > Metazoa > Arthropoda > Insecta > Lepidoptera > Hesperiidae > Apyrrothrix > Apyrrothrix hygieia. Next base: position 2,794 of record DWEG01000099.1, on the reverse strand, counting down.
ACAGAAAGTCAAAAACATTAAACCGGTTCCTGTATGTCCATTCCATCCAATGACCTTAATTGATCTACAAATGGAAAACACCTAACAACTTTTAAATGCATTGTGTATATATATATTTTTTAATACTACGCATTTAAATGCTGATATAGTAAAATAAATTATATAATAATAGCAATAAAAAAACGAATACAAATTAGTTCGCATTATTTATTTTCGAAGTTAATTATTCTTATTTATAGTTTCTTTTAATATTATTTCGTAGTTTGTATCTTTGCTTTACAGTTACGTCGTTCAAATTATTCGGTATGGAACTTGTATTCCATCAAATTAAATTTAATGTACTACAAAAAATGACATTGTAAACTATTTTGAATATTTTATGAGGACTAGATAGTTTATTTACCACTTTTTATAAATTTAAAAATTGTTGACAGTACTCACCAAGAAACTACATAGTCATTATCGGCCTACTTTTTACATGAGTATAAAAACGATTTCTATACAGTTGATTTTAGCAAGCCTCAATATTGTTCTGCAAGTATTGGCTTACTTGTCTGTTCGATAAATTAGTTTGCGACGAAGTTGTTGCAGTTTGTAGTGCTGGGTCAATACTTAGTGAGGCAGAATAATTAGTCGCTAATGTCTTGCTCGCCATGAACTGAGACGTGTATAACAATAGATAATAGGAAAGAATTTGTTCCATTTGTAATTAGCTATTAACTGTTATTTTATTCGCGCGTTCAACCAAGATCTTATATAATTCTTCATCTTTTTTACGGGTACGGATTTCTTACGGATAAAATTACTTTGTCATTATTTTTATCTAATATTAAGATTGGAGAGGGAAAAAACAAATGTAGGATATTAATGTTCATACTTGGTATTTCCAGTTTATTATGTAGGCAACAGAGACGAATAAGGGGATCAAGCTTCAGACGACTGCGAATTCTTTGTCTTTTCATAAGTTTTAATGGTCTTAAATACAGGTTTCGTGCTTGGGTGTCGCCAAGATTATTTTCAGACGGGTGCATATCTACACAGTGTACTGTTAATTAACAAAATAGAATTCATAATAATTCATGGTGATCATCATAAGTAGGTATAAAAATGAGATATTTATGTTATCTCATTTAGATTAATGTCAAATTGAAATCGCGCGGACATTTAAATAGGTTAATTCAAACAGTGATATTTAAAAATACGTCTTAATTTTTTCTGTATATTTAATTTTATATACTGTACCGCATTCCCTTCTGCCCCAGCCAGCGCCCATAGCTGTTTAAAACTGTAGTTTTCTAAAAATTTTGACATAACGAGGACAGCCATCTAGTTCAAAATGAGCACAGTAATACCGATTAATAGATAATGCGTATTTTATGTCCATTCATATGTATGTATATATTTATGTGATACGTGCACAAAGAGTGTTGACCCACATATTTTGTAAAGGAGCGGGGTCACAATGCGAGTCGCATCAGTCGCTGACCTTCACGAGGTGGTCTGGCGTGAGTCCGGAGCGAGGTGCCCCCGTGTTCGTCTACTCGGCCAGCGGGGACGAGGACTCCCTTATCGGGGTCTGCGTGGCGCGCTGCAAGGAGCTAGACGACTGTGACGCCGTGGTCGTCACCTACTCCAGAGGAAGCTGCCACGGTGTTGCGGATGCCTCCAACGTACAACTTAAAACGGACAACGATGCCGCGTACTTCAAGAAAACTTGTTTGCAACGTAAGATTTGAGTAATTTACTGTATTACTAAGTTAATTGTAAGTGTATTACCTCGTTGGTCGTGTTGGTTGCAAGCGCGACCGCCGACCGAGAGGTCCTGGGTTCAAATCCGGGGTTGAGTACTATTGGATTTTTCTAAAATTAGAATTTCTAGTAATGGCTCGGAGTCTGGATTTGTGCCCGGTTAATGGCAATAGACTCACCAGTTATTCCATACGTAACCGTAACTGGTGAAACGTGGGAGTGTACTACACTCCTCTGCCTACCTCTTCGGGGTTACAGGCGTCATGTTACGTTTACTAAGTTAATAGGAATGTGTATGAAGGAGTGGTGGTTATAGAAGCGCATTAGGCCTGTAAGAATAGAGATATTTGGCATTCGGTGCTCTCTGCGTACCCTGTAAGGGACTTAGCCAGATCATATAATAATAGTGATAATAAGTAAAATATTGATAAAAATAAATCTTCATATTACGTAATAGGTATCCTAAGGAGTATATTAATTTCAGTGCCCGATGGCTGCAAAAATCGATGGTGGGCGTTGGAAAGCACGCCTGGGTACTATTTGAATTCTGACAGCAGGGATGCAAAACTGATTCTCAATACAACACTGCAAGAATGTTACGAGGCTGTTATTTCCAAAAATGAAAACCAGAAGTATCGGTGAGTACATACACATAAATATTTTTAAACTAAAACTTGGAGATAGCAAAAATGAGTGCAACACTAAAAACTAAATAGTAAAGAATACGAGCGTATGCGACAAAACGTGACATGACAACAATAAAAATATTATTATGATAACATTGCCAAGTCCCTGTGAGCAAGGTAAAAATAATATTGTTAGGAATTTATTAAAATGTCAACTGTAAATGCGTAAAAAAAAGTAATAACCCAAATTATTAACGTCGTATTGTACTCCTCCGCAAAATAATAAAAGAAAGCGTCAATAAGAACAACTGCTATTATTTTAATAAAAAAAATTCAATGTCCTTTTAAATTTGTAAGCAGCCAGTTAAATCGCTACATTGATTTCATTAAAACCTTCACAGTAAACTTACTACGTTATT
>DWEG01000098.1:0-13834 GCA_018245845.1 Apyrrothrix hygieia | reverse complement strand
CTACCACCACTACCACCACTACCACCACTACCACCACTACCACCACTACCACCACTACTACCACTACTACCACTACTACCACTTCTACCACTACTACCACTACTACTACTACTACTTCTACTGCTACTTCTAATGCTACTGCTGCTACTGTTGTTTAAATACGGTCTTATTTGAATCTCTAAATTTAAAACCGTAGGATAACATCCTTTAATGACAGTTTAGCGTATTTTAATATTCAGTCATTTATCTTATTACAAAAATCAAATATTTTATAAAAATCAATACATTTAATGTTGGTTCTCGATTGATATTTTTTCAACCATTGAGGAGAGAGACATAACGACGCTACGATCATTAAGATTAAACAATCCGGCCGGTATGGAGAACATTCAATTCCCATTGCCTAATGATTTTTATAGATTTCTTATTGTTTTTGTGTAAGTAATCATTAATAAATCTTGGCATTCCCAAAAACTAACATTCCGTTACGTTCATAACAAAGAACTAAACTGTAAATTGCGAGTGAAAAAACAACTATTATTACATATTCGAAGTAACGAAAAAGCTAAATCACTTAGAAAAGTTCAAACGTTCAAGTGTTTCTTTGAAATTAAAATGAGTTTCACTCATGAAACGCACGTAACTATGTTTATTGGGGATTATAAGGAGCTTACGAAAGTATGTACCTATTACAGCAGTGAGTAAAAACGTAACATCACGTCAACATTCTTATTCATTCATATGGACAACCACCATTCCGGGTCAAGTTTTATCAAAGATTCATAGATGCCAATGCCATGCTAAGTGTTTAACTTTCGCCGTGTAATTTTGAAATTTTAAGTAGCAAAGTAAGTTACATGAAATATGAGACTGTAAGATACAACTTGTAACCCGTAGAAAAAACGCAACTTACAATCATATTTATAAAATTTTCTTTATGCTTGTTTAGCAAACACTCATATCATCAACACCATTCTATTTAGGTATTTATTTTTGGTATTAAAATAGATCTGTTTAACTGAATTTATATTGTGTATTTCATCGGTCACTCAATGAAATATAAAAATGACTGCCCATTAGTCGAACCAAAGCGAAAACCGTGTAAATTTTACAGTACAGTAGTGAAACAAAGGCAAACATTACTTACAAATAAAGAAACAAAAGAAATAAAGGACGTTTTGGGATATAGCTGTAACGTTAAAGTGCCGCGAAGAGCTTAAATGTAGGAATAAATAAAATAAATTATTAAAGAGATTACAAATAAAAGACCAATTACAATTATAATGGGATTATAAGAATACAAAGGGTTACAGTAATAATTCCAAGGAGCGGCCGGACATGACGCGATCACGGCTTAAGTATTATTTGAGCGGCTTAAGCAAAGACAATTAAGAAAATAATTTCGTGATAATCCTCTTACTTCTAAATTCAATTAAATCTATCGATCTCTTAATGAACACTTATTTAATGAAGTTTGAATTTAATTACAATTGAAATAATTCAAATGTAGAACTATACAGTGACGTCTGCGTCACGCTACGTATTATTTACGAGTGTATAGACCTTTATGGAAATATATAATTAAAATATAATAGTAATAATTCTTGAAGTCATAAGTAGGCCCTGCATATATGAAACTGCATAATATATAGAACTATATATGGATCTAAATAGGATTATACGCTCATGTTCATATTAATGTATAACGAATATGTTTGATTTAGTTACGTAATGTAATTTACATGTTTGTCACTAGATGGCAGTAGTAAATATGCTCTGTAAACATAACGAATATTTTTAATCATCCCTATAATTCTTAAGAAATAAATAAATATTTATTGTGGCCGAATATGGTATTTCATTTACTTAGTGGAATTGAGTTTGGGAACCATTCGCTAATTAATTTTAATGTACATACGTCACTTACGCTGTACTAGGTTTAAGAGCTAACTTGAAATGCCTCTTGTTTAATGTACTACCTTGCCTTACAAATAGGGGACTATTGTACATATAATCGGTGGCAGATCGTTGATAAAAAATAAATATGTTAAATTTATTGTTTGTTCTTTTACATTTTGTTGTTTATTTTTCAGGTAGACAGTATTATTTTTTGACATTTCAACCTCTTTCGTACTTGTCACTTCACATCATCCCAATAAACGACATTCTGCGTTCGATCTTCTTTCATTTCATTTATTAATCATTTAATGTTCGATAGCTCAGGATGTTGTAGTAGATATATACGTCATTAGCACAGATATTTATTCTCTATTTTCCCTTTCATTCATTCAATTGGATCATTTCGACCTGTGCTCAAATTCTTCACAGAGAGAAAACTCCACTGAATCGTTTCAACGGTTTGAATCCACGTTATCAGAATGTTATTATGCTAATGGCGGAATCGAAGATTTCTACGTCTGCTGGAATATTATCCCTCGCTGCTGTTCGCTACCATAATCGGATAAGAATCGTTAAGTTGAACGCTCTCCCGCTATACATTTTACAATGGGTCGGTGTATTCTCGGTTCATTGAATTCAAAAAATTTACCACTTAAATATTTCAATGATTCAACCCTTAAAATGTATGTAAATATAGCAAGGAAAGTTGCTTCCAAGCACGCAGTTTTCGCAATCTTTAATTCTATAATACTCAATTGACCTCGAGGTAATATTTCAATTAACATTTTTTTTCGGTTAAATTATTATAAACGCCATTACCACGAGCATACTCTTACTATGAAGATTTATCTGGTACAAAGGATGTAACAATAGACTTTAATATGGAATTTACAGTATTATTTTTTAAATACAAATGCCGAAACAATATGACTTTTTTATTTTAAGACTGCCCGTTACTCGAGAGTTCCATTGGAAAACTATTTCAATCAGACAATCCTTGACATCTTATTCCAAAGAACTAAATGTCGCGTATAAACATTATTGAGAAAAGAACAACAATAATCGCTTAAGCGGCAAGGGAAATTCGCGAATGGCTATCACACTTGAAGTCATTTGCGATTCGTTCGAGCGAGACGGTATGCGAAAACACGCGCGAACGCCTATTGTTGAGAGCGGAATAACTCATCACAGGCCAATTACGTTTACAAAACTAATTTTATAATATATTTTTAAATAGGAAAAAAGCTTATGGTTTTTGAACGGTTTTTAATTACCTCAAATTTGTAGGGTCAAACGTAGTAATACAAACTTTACCCCCTTTCTGATTACCGATTTAAATTTGGTACACATCTTTAAATGTATCATTTTAAATGTATCATTTCATTTAAAGATGTGTACCAAATTATGTGTATTGAGTATTATTGAAAATCCAAGATGTAATTTTATTTTAATCTGATCAACGCCTTAGATTGCCGAGGAGAGTATGATGACTGGTCCCTGGTGATAACCAATTATTTTTTAGCTTTTAGTACATTATCAGCATCATTATTCTGTTTCTCTACAATAAAACCGTTTAACTAGATTTTTTCAATCATTTAAAAAAAGAATTTATTTCATTTTTAACTGTAATGTATAATTGTAATATTGGATTTAATAAGAGTCTTAAGTCACTCCTATTAATTAATAAACTCCTATTTAAATGATGATAGCCTTAATGTTTTTGGAGCGGTGCAAAATCAAGTAATGATGGGCGCTTTTGTACGACCTCTGGCTATAAACTTTCACGAACGTTTCCGTATTTCAGAGAGGCCTCGGAATTAATAGTATCAATATTGTTAAGCCCCATCGAAACTCAAAAGAACGTTTTTAAAAGTACCCACACATACATACATGTAAAATTATTCGTTCACTCGTAACCCACTGTAGTAAATAGCGGTCAATAGTAAAATCTAAAACACTTCATTTTATCATGTCCATACTTTTAGTACCTACTTATCTTTTTTTTGCGAGTATTTATTTGATACTTACTACTCAGTAGTATTGTACTGCGAAATAAATACTTATCTGAAGACCTATATAAATAAACGCTGAGTTTGTATATATATACATATATATATACATATATATATATATATACATATATATATATATATATATATATATTTATATATCGACTACCTCGTTGGCCATGTTGGTTGCAAGCGCGACTGCCGATCGAGAGGTCCTGGGTTCGAATCGCGGGTCGAGTGGGGGTTGGAAGTTCTCCGTCATCCGCTGTACTCACCAAACCTTGCGCGTGCAGACTTTTACTTTTTCCAGAATTTGGATAACTTCTTGCGGGAAAAAAATTCAATACCCGAAAGGCAGTACAAAATGCCTTTGAAGAATTTGTTGCCTCCCGTCCAGCTAATTTTTTCAAGAAGGGCATCAATAAGCTACCAATGCGTTGGCAAAGATACATTAATTGCATGGGTGATTACTTTAATAGAAATAAAAAATATAGAAAAAAATACGCTTCATTTATTTAATGAAAAACGGCAATTTCATAGGTAAAGACCTATTACTATTATTATTAATCTTACTCACACTTTGCACACACAAAAAAGGTACAATCACATAACAGTACAAATTAGAATGTAGGCTGATCTATCATCTGACGCTGACCATGTTTCAGCACCTGCCAACTCGGTCCGAATTTATCGTGTTCGTGGTAATACTCTTCGAGGTAAGAATGGACACATCTGGCCAACTGTTTAAGCTCAAACATCATGAAGGAAAATCATCTTGCAACTGATAAACTTTTTGATCCTACCTTTTCTGGTACACGATACATATCAGTTATGAGCAAAGAAAGATTTGAATTCATAGTCAGATGCCTTAGAATGGATGATAAGACTTTGAGATCATCTCTTCGACCAAATGATGCCTTTGTACCACCTATAAATGTCTGGGAACTGTTTATAAAGCAATATCAAATCAATTATGTTCCTGGATCTGAGGTGACAATTGATGAACAGTTGCTCGGTTTTAGAGGTAGATGTCCATTTCGGATTTACATACCGAACAAACTGGATAAATACGCCATCAAGTTTCCGATTATGTGTGATGCAACTTCCAAATACATGATCAACGCTGATCCATACATTGGCAGGAGTAAAAATACTGGCGGGGTATTTGGTGAATTTTACGTAAAGAAATTGTCACAGACTATTCATGGAACGAACAGAAACATAACCTGTGACAATTGGTTTACATACATACCGTTAGCCAAAAGTTTACTTCAACAGCCTTATGATTCGACTTTAGTAGGCACTATACGATCAAATAAACGGGAGATTCCTGAACAATTGAAGAACTCGAGATCACGTCCCGTTGGCAGCTCTGTTTTGTTTTGATGGCTCCCTGTCACTTGTTTCGTATAAGCCAAAACCTGCAAAGATGGTATATCTATTATTCTCTTGCAATGAAAATGTGGTAATAAATGATTCAAGTGGTAAACCTGACATGATTCTATTTTACAATCAAACGAAAGACGGAGTACTCATTTGATCAAATGTGCTCATCAATGTCGTGCAGCCGCAAGACTAATAGATGGCCGATAGGAGTATTTTATGGTTAAACATGTCTTTTGTTAATTCTGCTATAATATATGGCCACAATATGATGAAGAATAATAAAAAACCACTGAACAGAAGAAAATTCATGAAGCAACTCAGCACAGATTTGGTCACGTCTTGGATGGATAAGAGACTTGAAGCTCCGATTTTGAAAATATCTTTACGAGAAAATATAAGCCAATTCTTGTAAAACATATTGATTCAAATAATGAAAATCGAGAAGAAGAACCCGAAAAAACGTTAATACTGCGCCTTTTGCTCCTATAAAAAAAGGAGAATGTCAAAATTAGTGTGCTATAAATGTAAAAAATCTGTGTGTGGCGAGCACAAGGTTGATATGTGTGTAGACTGCTCTTGAAGTTTAGCTAGTCTTTTAAAGTCTGATTAGTTTTAATGTTTGCTCAAAGAGTAACTAATTAGCGTTAAAATAATTAAAAATATATATGTTTCAGTCAATTTAGAAGAAGTTAATTTTTTTTTGTTTCAATTTATGTATATTGTTTTTTTGTTGTAATAAATAACTGTGACTATAGATATAATTAATAACAGTGTTGTTTTATTTTTAGTTTATATTCCAAATTTACATTTCCGCTAAATAATATTTCCAAAATAAGGCTATTTTTGCATACATATTGTAATTGATATGTGTACGCCTCTGAGACGTATATTAAGGCTTTGTGTTCGTCCCACATAGATAAGGCTTCTAGGGTTAAGTAGTAAGATTCCCTTACATAGTTACAAGTGAAGCTAATAAAAGTGTGTTAAAATGAATCAGGTATAGTACAAAAGTAGAGCTATGTAATTTTTTTTTATTAATTAAAAAAGCAACATCACGCCTGTTATCCTCGAAGAGGTATGCAGAGAAGTTTACTACACTCTCACGTTTCACCAGTTGCGTGTACATCCCATTATGGAATAGGTGGTGAGTGTATTACCATACACCAGGTACAAATCCAGACTCTGAGCCACTACTAGAAATTTCTACTAGTTTAGTCTACTGATTGTTTTAATAATTACTGTCTGGATTCAGCTATAAAATTTTACAACAACAAAGAAAACTCTTTTATAACTTTCAGTATAATTAATCAACTTTCTCTTAAGTCTATCTGCTTCTGTGCCAAGATTCGTGTATTAAAAGTAATTTCCGAAGCTTTTATTGTTTATTCAGTTGCTGTTAATGCAGTTAGCAATAGTCACAATTGCTTTTTTAATTCAGTATTCTTTTTACTGGGAGAATTAAACTAAGTTTGCACTAACGTGTCTTGTATAGGGCACTAGTGCTTTATCTAGAAATCTCTTCGTTTAAACCTCGTAGTGTACTGACGAGTCTTCTTAATGAAGCCTGAAGCATTCCGATTGTATTACATCACCATTCCTGGAATGTGCTTCTCAAACTTGGTAACTTACTTCAATACCACCATGACCTATAATTTTCTCTTCTCGGCTGCCATTTGCTTTATATCAATGTTCATTTTTCACGTTTCTGCTTTAAGTAAGTCAATGGTATAAGTTGGAAATTTATTAAAAAAATCACTTTTAGAGAACATTTGTAGCTATATAAAATCCTGTTCTAAGGTAGATCGATTGAGAGTAAAATATATCACTAATTTTAAGTTTGATAAAATTGTAGGAAATGTTAAAATTGTAGTATTTAAAATTATTTTTCTCGGATTTAGGTTACAGATTTTTACTTCATTACCGACTGGTTTTTACTGATTTCCATCACACTATTGGAATATACTAAATTCATTTGTTTAATACTGCGTAATTAGAAGTATATTAAATAAAACAATGTTTATTTTTCAAAACTTTATTATTTCTTTATAATCATGTTCATCATACATGTAATTCATATCGTGCTGCAGCACATTCAATTATTATAATACATACAACAAATCTTTAATCTATTGTTACTTGTATACAATAATAAACTTTAGACATAATAATAACTGGTTATATTTACCGAGATTTGTCATTTCGTACGTTATTAAGAAAAAACACTTCAATGAAACATTCCTCTTTTTTTTTACATCGAGATGATTTATCGAAACGCTATCTGACGACGTGTTAATGATTATATACAATTGTATTTTAATACTTAAACTTGAATAAATAAATATATTTTTATAGTAAATTTAATGACAGTATCTGTCTTTAAAAGCACTTCATATCTCAATCTACACAGTGTGAGATTCTCATTAGGACAGGGACGGGGAGCGACTAGACGCTGTCTTTACGAAAATATACTTAAAATAAGTACGGAATGTGTTTCACCGCCAAAGAACAACGAAAAACGATATGCGTCAGGAATATGAATTTATGAAAATATTTAACTTCCTGAGACAGTGTCAATTGAGAACACAATTTTTAAACAAAGCGAAGAAAATGCTGACATCGAAATACTAAAATCCGTAAAATTTTTAAACAAACCTGTTTTTGGAATTCCATAAAAAATGTATATGTGAAAATTTCATACAAATAAATTAAACATGATGATTAATATTTGTCACTTTTATGTATGTACGGATAACTTTGTTAATTAGTTTGTAATATCAGGACTTTCTCGGTTAGTCGTCAACGGTGAAACATATTTGCGAATGCTTGGAAGTCAGTGTTTTATTAAAAAATAAATATTTTTATACGCTAGAAGGCTATATGAACCTGCTTCGAAGGAAGAACGTTTGAATTAAAACAGCCTGTAATGTTTAATGACAAATTATATTCTAATATGTAAAATATTATTCATTTCTAACACTATACTTGCTTAAAAGGCTAATCTATTTATCATAGTGACTAATTAATTACAACGAGGCTATTTGTGCAGGTCATATGTCATCAACTCATTGTTCCTTTTAACGATTTCATAACCGATCTCCGTTGTCACACTTGCCGTATTACCTTCGATTCCTCAAAACCAAACACCAACACCTTGACAATTGTCCTTTTAAAATAAGCCTATTACGTCAACCCCCACAGATTTTTAGTATCACTAACATCCTCCCTGTACATCCCTCCCATCCGTGTACAAATGACCCGAACAAAAACCTTCTTTACAGTATTTACAGTTTTTGAGTGAACCCGCATAGAGAACACTAGACAATTACTTACACTTTACATTCCTTATGATAGAGTAAAGCTAGATAGAATGAATCGTATATCTTTACTCTTTATTATATATGTACATTCTTGTCTAAACAATTGTGTTAATATAGTATTGTCAGCTGTTTGATCATTCTTATGCCATATATTTGTTATCGCCACAATGTTTAAATTTGGCAGCTCTTTTATCCATATCTCAAATCCAGATTGAAATATTTTGAGTTTCCACAATACATTTTCAACATTGACGTTCCGTTTATACGTAAATATAAGATAACATTCCCACAGTACATATCGTGATTTGAGAATTGAAAAAAAATGTAACAACCGCCTTATTAATTTCGTGATAAGAACCAATATGCCACGCTTATTAATATCTTAAAATACATTATATACAATTCTATACGAAACAAGCATGTCTACTTGCTCAGAGATTTATTAAATTTATATTGTACATAACACAACCCACACTATAAAATAGCGAATCTATTTTGTCCGCTTACAATGTTATTTGCGTTGTGTTATCTTCGTCTGTTGGAATGTGTTTATGTCGTATGATAGGTTTTGTGTCACAAGCATCATTGTAAGCAGCAAAATTAGGTAAAATTATATTTACATTATGAGGATGGTCGATGTGTGTCAGGATAGCGCCACTAGAAGACCGATGATCAGGACGAAGCAGTGCGTTGCTGATGTCGGAGCGAATGCTTGTCCGCCGCGCTGCATTGCCGCAGGATACTCGCCTGATAAAGGGAAAATCGAATTTGCTTCTTTGGCAAAAATTAAAACTGCTCTCAATAATACCGACACATGGTTTTAAAACAATATAAATAAAACCGTCAATAATACTAATAGATTTTCACTAGCAGCAGTAAAAACAAATTTCAAGTGGATTTCGTTATAAAATGCTAGTACAATTTTATATCGCGGTCAATATTATAATTTTTTTCTGAATTTTTTAGTTACATGTAATAAAATTAAGTTCTCTTTAGATGTCAAACTTAGGCCACCCTACTAACCAACAATTATTATTATTTAAATACGGTAAACGTCTTTTATGTATAAAAAGCAAACAAGTAACATGAAAGCTTACAAAAGTTTTGTAATTTATTAACATTATAATAAAAAGGCAAAACTACCTAATGCAATAAACGATCTGAGCTTTCATAAAAAGTGAATAGAAAATTTTATTCAAAAGAAAATCTTTGTAGATAGAAAGTCGTTTAACAAACATGAATGTTAAGGTAGAATTTACAAGCCTTCGACTTTTGATTCGATAATTTATATGAAACGTATCCATGCAGATGTTTAATAAATAAAACTCATCACCGTATACCAAACTCGGTCTAGTCTATTATAATACTAGCTTATAACCGTCCTTTATACTAAACTGAATTACGTTTAACAATTTATTTCAAAGACCATTGGCCTCTATCCCGCTGAATAAATTAGAATTCTGACCGACTAGCGTCACCGTTTTAAAAACATTTCAAGTTTTTTTTATCAAGATTGTGACTTTCATCAAGGGCGTTTAAAAGGATTTTTTATTAACAGGTCGTTTCATTTTACGCTCTTCACGACAGGCTATGCCTAATTATAATATTGTAACTAATAAACATTATTAACGCACCTATTTCAAGAGAACGTTTCTTAACGTTTCATTTATTTGATTCATCGTTGTCGTTGTTTTAATGGTAATGGCAACCATTCAACCTTTTTTCGAGTGGAGGATTTTTTAAATTGTATTTTCCTTCAGTTATTTCAGAGGGGTCGTTTATCAAGATGATTGGTAACCTCTTCGGATAGTGATGTCAAGAACATTTGATATTACGCATTTTATGGGAAAGTGTTTGCTTGCGGTTTTATAAAGTTTGATTCTTAACTACCACTATGACTAATAATTTATTTTAAAAAATATATGTTTTTTTCATGGTATTGTATTCGTTTTCGTTTGTTCTATTCGTTCCGAAATAAAACTTTTGTAAATCACGACATACTTCTCAAAGGTTATGAAAACGCTCGTACGTCAAGTTTTCTACAACTCACCATTTAGAACGTGGACTACGATGCTTTTAGACTGAGCGTTACTTGGATTGCACTGGTAGGTCCCAGAGTCGGAAGGTCTTGCTTGTTGAATGAGCAGGAACGATGTGGTTGTCTCCCCTTTTTCTGTCACCACCGAAACGCCTCCTCTTGGAGAATCGTAACTTATTATCTAAAGAAAAGTTTCGTATATACAAACAATATTCAATATATTATATTATGATTTTCAAAAGCAGAATGACAAAATGGAAAAGTTGATAAAAAAATTAAACATTACTAATCACAGAGCAATACGACAAACAAATTAATAAGGTTACCGCTTCATTGTGGTTCCAGAATATATAAGCAGGTGGTTCCGGGGAATAGAGAACTACGCATGTCAAGTTAATAGTACTGCCCCGATCAATGTAGAGATCGGGGCCACCTATTATTTCTGTTGTTGGTTCTGAAAGAGAAATAAACGCGGTAACAGCAGGAATTTAAACAAAATGTAAATGGAACTATGAAGTTAGAAATAACAATACAATAATACATTTAAATTTAAAAATAAATGGAAATTGTTGTGTATATTAATACAGAAGTAATAATGAAACTTAATAAAATACGCCCTATATAAACATTGAAATTTAACTTTGTTGTTTCTTCTTTTATTTTAACAAGTGTTTCGACGAAGTTGAGGCGCAGAACTCAAATCCATCTTCTATGAAAATTGTTCGTATTATTAAAATCTTTGTCAAATGAAACTATCCGAAAAGAAAATGAAAATGCAAAAGATTGTTCTTCCCCTCGCACTGTAAGAAATTAATTTCAGTCGCAAAGATATTTTTTACAGTTCTCTAAAGTTGTCGCCTTGCCGGACTTTTATTACTTGATAATAAACGCCCTGTGATAAACATCGTCAAAGTCGACGATGTTTATAACAAGACATTAATTTGCGAAATTTAATCGAGACACCGTCTTTATTGTAATTAGGTCAGAATTTACAGAGGTTTTACGATTTGCGTTATACGTGTTTAAATTTGTATTGTTTCTGAGAACGGTAGGAAATTAGTGAACGTTTCTCGCGGAATGTCGCACTGTCGCTGCTGTTGCAGAGCAATTGTAAAGGTAATTTCTAATCTGTTTTTTATTTCTTTATTTATAAATTAGTGACGCACAATAACAACACTCACAGTTTCCTAAATACACTTGTATCCAATATCAAGCAAAATTTTTGTAAAGTCCTTTAGAGGGGAGCAACATTAAGTGATAATTTTCATAAACTTAACCAATCACGGTATTGCTAAGGAATTTCTCTACATATTTGTTGTGCCTACCGCATACGCTCACCATCACCCTGGGTTGACTGGTGGAGAATGCCATCAGGCATTAAATAATAAAGAATAAATAAATAAAATAAATATTTCAAGCGCATATATTCACATGTATGAATATGGCATCAGCAACGAGAACTTAATTACATCGACAATGATATTATGGGGCGAGTTGATGATAAATATTAAAAGCAACATGTAAATAACTTCCCTTATAGCAATTTGAACTCGCTCCTAAGCGGGAAACGAAATTCGAAAAGTTAAGCGGCCGCATGCATAATACAATCGCAAAGTACAATGACGTTAACGTTCCGAAGGCTTTTGTTTTTTTTGAGGCTTTTATTGACGTGCGTGACTTTTAGTTATAGCTCCAAGAAGTTAACGATAATGGTTTTATAATAACGATCATAAAAGGATGTATAAATATGGATAAATATAAATCATATGCATTTACGATTTGATATACAAATTATACAAATATTTCATTTAATCTTTAAAGCTTAATTGAATTCGATTTACATATAACCCGGAGTGTTTTGAAAGTCATTTAATGTACGGAAAACTCGAAACCCGTTTAAATTAAAAGTAAAATCGATATATATGTCATAATTAAGGTTGTGACAGCTGGTTATATTAGCTATATGCTGCTCATGCCAATTGTCGCGTGTCAAGTTAGTTGACTCTACGTCACTATGATTACAGTCATTTCATGTTGCTTAGATAGCGGTGTAGATAACAATGTCGCCAATATTTCGTTCCTCAACAAGTTCATCAGGAACGTTGTATTAAATGGCTTACGAAGGTTTCTATTTTGCTTCAGCTTTTATTGACGTGCGGGCGGCTGACGTGGTGTTTGTAATTAACAATCGTGTTGGAACGCGATCATTAACAATTCACTCACATGGCAAAGTTTTTCTGCGTAGAAACTAAACATAATTAATTGCAGGATAATTTATATAAAACAAACACTACACAGCATATCAAGAATTTAAATTAATAATATGCGATTCACTTATAACAAATATTGTTTGTACATTGGGTTGCGGTCTCAATGAAAGACGAATAGCTATCAATAGAAAACATTACCGTAATTGTACCATGTTTTCGTACGTACCAACAACGTTAAGATGTATAAAATGACTCATATGAGGGGTCGTCGATATCTGACACTCGTAGATACCAGAGTCCCTGTGTTGCGGATATTTTATCTGTAACAAGATTTTTACACGTTCACAGGGCGCTGTTAAATAGATTTTATTTATTCGGGCGGACGCTTAAATATATCACTACACAACTTGTTTTTCTCGTCTGTTGTGTCAACAACAGAGGATGTAAATATTTTTCTGGTTATATTTATTATGGAAATTAAAATGTATACTTAATAACAGTAGTTACACTTTAAAATCTTTTCAGCGAATCCTAGGCATTTTGTTTGACTCTAATTAACATCAATAGTTACCCCAACTAAAATCAAAGATACAAACGATCCTAATGTGATATATTACAGAAACAACATTGTGTACGATTATACTAAAGTAGATTGGTAATTTTAAAAAGAAAAATAATACAAAGAAAACTAGCGTTTAGATAATTACTTAGGAAGGGCTACATACGTTCTGAACCACGTTACCTAAACTTATTCTGGTTGAAGAAATTCTCTGAAAGTAATATAATTACATCATGGCTCAAAGAAACATAGCCTGGCATTTGTGTTTGAAGCGAAATTGGTTATTTTGAATAGGAGAAAGTAATATCAAGCTTGTAATCCCCGAAGAGATAGGCAGAGGAGTGTAGCACACTCCCGCGTTTAACCAGTTATGTTTACGTCCCATTATGGAATAGATGGTGAGTCTATTGCTATAC
>DWEG01000097.1:0-13872 GCA_018245845.1 Apyrrothrix hygieia | reverse complement strand
ATAGTATTAGTATAGAACATGTTTAACAAAAAATACGTGTTTGTGTGTATATTAACAGATTAAATAGCTTGTATTAAGATTGTGACTTCATGGTTTAATGTTACAATCCTTCGCCTATATAAATTTTTCTTTTCACTCTATATTACAAAAAGAGATGGAAAAATTGACAACTAAGTGTGACATTAACTTTCGTGCTATTCTCAGGGCTGCCAGTGTAAGCACCTTAACTTAAATCGATGCATGTCTGAAATAACAAAGTTACATGACCTTTCCTTCGAACACTTCACTTTTGTTTTACCTAAGATTTGGTTAATACGATTGTTACGCCATTGATATTTTATGGTTTAATTTTAGGCAGAACAGCCACATTGGCCAAAAAGTCAAACCAACGATCCCTTGCTTGCTTGCAACGATTGCTTGAAGCAACATCGATCACTTCATTCATGTAACATATTTTATAGTTTACAGAGTACGTAATCAGGCAATTAGGATCTTAGGCTCTCCATTTTTATTTTATAATATTTTAAAACTTCATCATTTACATAATTATTTTACTGAACAGTTCGCAAGAAGGTTAAATTATATTTGTCATTGGAAAAAATAACCTTATAACAGGGACATAATTAACAAAAAAGTGTTCTAGTTTTCATAAATCTTTCTTGTTTAGTTTAGTTTTAGGTTTCTTTCTTTCTAGGTGTGCTTTGATGTATGCATTAATATATATTGGGCAGAAATGTTAAAACCAAGGCCCACATTTTTTTTAAAAACAAGGAAGTAGTAACATGTTCTATAGTGAAAACCAGGAACAGGAAGTGATCCCCTGTTTGCCTTGATATTACTAATTTACAGAGCGATATGGCAATGACAGTACGAAGTGCTATTTGTAGATTTAAAAATTTAAAATTTCACGTAGATTCATGCACGTGCATAGGTTTGGCATTACACCAAAGAATTAATTTGGTGTCATTTTCTGGCTGTAAAGAATGTAACTAAAATCACATTTAAAACATCATAAAAGGTGTTTCCTAACTTTTTATCAATTGTTAACATCTAAAAATGACTGTGTACAGTAAAATATTTGTAGCATTCAGGAAATATCCTTTATTGCGAGGAATGGCATCTTATAGCGTTATTTGGCCTCTGTCGAGTTTCATCCAACAAACATTTGAATTGAGGGAATTAGGTATGTAAGATTAACTGTCGTTTATTCATTATATAATAAATTATTTCGCTGACCCATCTGAATACATTTTTCAGGGCCGCACAGTAGTTACGACTGGTGGAAATGTGCACGATATGGTCTTTGGGGATCGTGTTATGTTGCTCCTACTCTCTACACCTGGTTAACAATTGCTAGCAGAGTGTGGCCTGGGACTTCTTTACGAGCTGGTATTATAAAGGTGAGGAGCGCGACATAATGCAGAAGAAAATATTGTTATGAATATATGTATGCAAATTATTTAATGATATTTTCATGAATTATTCCGTGTCATAAAAACACATTGCTTCTTATGTTATTTGCATTCGTACAATTTGAAATAATAAAGTTTATCCTGATTTTCGTTGCAGACCTTTGTTGAAACTATCACATATACTCCTTTTGCAATGTGTAGTTTTTATTTTGGCATGAGTTTACTAGAAATGAAATCTGTAGATGAAGCTATAGCAGAAGTGAAAGCCAAATTCCTACCAACCTATAAGGTAAAATAAACTTCAGTAGTGAATAGAATTGTGTTAATAACTATTTAATGAAATATGTCATCTATGTTAATGATTTACATATACAAATAACCATGTAAGAAATTTAATCTTCTAGTCCTTCATAATAATTGTTATATCATAACATCATATCTCTTACAGGGTATTCTTACACTAAGTGCCAAATATCTCTATCCTTACAGACCTGACTAGTTTGCATTACATTCATCATTTTCTTCCTGCACACATGCCAGTTTGAGAAACTTCTGACTGATCAGTATCTGATCTATTTAAGATATGTTAATCTTTGTGATCATCTCCCTCGGCAAATAAAGACATTATGTACCTAGACTTACACAATATAATGTTAAACTTCACATTTCAGGTGGGAGCCTCTGTGTGGCCAGCTGTGGCTATGATAAATTTCTGCTTCATAGCTCCCAGAAACAGGATTGTTTTTATTAGCTTTTGTAGCCTCATATGGACATGTTTCCTCGCATACATGAAACATTTGGATAAAGAAAATATGACCAGAAAATCTAAAAAATCCATGAAACTAGTGAACACACAATGATTTAGTGCACTTTGTTGTAGTCCAATTCTATAATCTCAGTATTGTTCATTACAATTTTGTCTCACAGTATTACTCAAATAATATGAATATTACTAGAGTACATTAATATTAAGCAATATTAAATATTTATTTAATTATTTGCATTGTTAAGAACAATGTAAATGTAATTATGATCTGTAAATAGATGATAGATAACTAAGAATGTGCCTTAATTTTTTTAAGTATATCATAGTGGTAACTATTTTATACAATTTGACTGTGGTAATATTGACATATTTAAGTGTTTCAGAAACAGTACATACCATCTAATTCATTACGAAGTTAATGTGTAACATTAATATATAATTTATATGTATAGAATAATTATTTATGTAGCAAATAAAGTAAAGAAATGTGATATTCTCAACTTGTAGTGATACTTACAATAAAATTGTACTATGGTCCAGCACACGGTACTGTCTCAAGAGTTTATATATATTTTTTATTTGTATTGTTTTGAGTTATTGTTTAATCATTTATAAAATAAACGTTTTGTTTTCGTGTTGTTTATATTTTCATTTAAATAATCTTATTTTTGCATTTCTTATAAATGGCTATTCTCTATTAGCATATTATATACTTATTTATGGATATGACTATTGTGTCAAAGTAAAAACAAAGAATTTCAATCTTTCTAATATGCATAAGCTCCATACACTCAAAATGAACAGGAAAAGATCAATGTGGACAACTTTGAAACAAGTTAAACTTACACAACACTAAGTACTAATTTATATTACCTTTATAGTTATACATCCATATTATGTTGAATTATAAACTTATTCATATTGCAATAGGAATAATTGAGATAAAATATTTTATTGATTTTCGTAAGCAAAATGTCTTATGTTAATGTATCGTATTTATCGCCCGACCAAAAAATACAATCTATTTCTTTAGACCACAGTAAGTAACAAACTTAAAAGCAAAAATTTAAAAAAATGTGATTTGTTTTGTATGAGAATAAATACTATTAAGTATAATTGATTCTACTGTCATAATGTCGGATGGAATACGTTTAAATATCCGCGCCAGTGGTTAGGCGCGTTGTCACAGGTAACTTACTAAGCATCTTGAGTATATTAAAGGGATACCTACTTTCGCGTCATATCATGTTATCGAATAATGGATGATATTTTAGGAAATACATTTAAATTTCTTAATTTCCTATTATGTAGGTAGGTACTTGGGTAAGATATATCTGGCTTAATGCAACAGTTACGCGAAGCTATTATTGGATATGCCATGATAATCAAAATACTGCCACATTATTGATAACGAACGTCACCGATTCCGATAAATACAACTGACAGTCGATTGACTGGCACAACAAAACGTAAGTGCCAATGCCTTTTACTGCAAATACAAGAAATGTATTTTAATGTTTTTTTCACTCTTTAAGTAGCGTTCCGTCAATTGCTGTTTGCAACTCACTGTGTATATAATATACACAGTACGGTACAGTACAGTTATGTTTACTGTATTTTATCCAAAACAAAATAAACGAATGTTGAAATTGAACTTTTATCTTCATAACTTTTTATTTTGAATATACAGACGGATGGTTCAATATAGACGTTAAAACATATGTTGCGATGGGAGAAGTGACAGAAAAAAAAGTGTAAGTAAAACTATGGTTATCCACACTACAAAGGTATCAAAATCATGTCATGGCTTAAACTGAGTGCAGTCAATTTCACATGTAAATATTGTAATGGTCAAGTTACTCTTAGACTGCCATGTTACAAGTTTATGTGTACAGTAATGTCTGTTAAAAATATGTAAAAACAAAAACAATTTCTCAACTTCTATCGTTTATGCATATACCCTTTACCATTTTCTTCAGCCACTGTTATGTTGGCCATATTATTTTAAACATGTAATTACTTTATGCATATACCCTTTACCATTTTCTTCAGCCACTGTTATGTTGGCTATATTATTTTAAACATGTAATTACTTTAACAAACAAGATATTTAAGAACAATATTGAAATGGGCATCTTAAGGGTCATTAGTTAACATTGCTTTCATTAAAAAAATGACTTTAAGGGACATTTTTAGTTCTGTAATGACAAAAACTTTAAAATACATGTTCTTTAATTATTTTTAAATTAGTGACTAAGGCTATACCTACCTGGTTACTTTAAAAGTATCAGTGACTATAGAAATGTGTTTAACATTGTTAATAGTGATAACAAAATTATTAGTGACTCTAACACAGAGTAACAAACTAATTGTGTATATTGTTTCACATAAGAGAACTGATTATTGTGAAACATGTTTGGCTTCATTTTTAGGTGCCAGGAAGCACATTTATTTATAACATTGAATTAAGATATATCCTTTATGGCTGTATGCTTAATAAAAATATGCTATCTCATTTTTTCAGATCAATAAGCATACCATTTTCAACTTCCCGATTTGCCTCATTGGCATATGATGTATTAAGTGTTGATAAAGAATTAAAAGGCAGTGGAGTAGAGAGGGTATTACAGCTTGATGGACAGATTCTTCAAATGTTTGTATATTTCATGTCATTTATTAATACTTAATTTGAAATATCCAATACATTCATAAGTTAAGTAATGCTGATTGCAATATATCATCCATTCAACAACCTTTGGAGATCCACTGCTGGACATAGACCTCCAATAATCCATGCCACTCCTCAATCCAGGGCCTTCAAAATTCAGTGTGCACCTAAATAAATTTTAGGAGATGACAAATCTATGATAAAAATGTAATCCAACTGGTTGCTATAAATATATTCCATTATTCCTTGTTATGTCTAGACAGTTAATATGCCATATAGTAGACAAAAATGTAAGTGATTGAATCAAATCCATCCAGGGCACCAAATGGTTTCCAAGTGATGAATATAATAACAATAATGACCTATGTTAAAATAATAATGTGACCCATGAAGATGTGGTATAAATGTGTGTTCAGGACAGCCCAAACTAATTTTAGTGGCACTTATTAGGGTAGTTAGGCCATGTCTTGTTATGAATCTCTAAAGGTTTTGGATAGATCAGTATAGTGGGACCTTCCATATAACTGCAAAATTTTAGTGACTGCTTTTTGGGTTTTAAGGAGCAGATTTGGCAGTGAGTCATCATTGCTATATATACATTCATATTAGTAATAAAATTATTTTTAAACTTCCCTAATTAGAAGTCTCTATTTTTCAGACATTTTCTGTCGGAGGATTTGAAAAAATTAAGAGTGGCTACCAATTCTTTTATGAAAAATGTTCTATTGATTGTAAAAACTATAGACAGATTTAATCAGATATAAACAATACAAGTATGTCTGAGCACACCCCGGCGCCCAGCCCAGCTAGGTCTTTGTATGGATTCTTCATGTATTTGTTAAGTAAAACTGTACTTGCTATATACTTAATTTGGTCAATAACACCCGACTACTACTTGCATTACTTTAATATATATTATTATCCACAAAAATACTGGGCGACAGCAGTCCCCATACAATGCCTCGTCGCACTCACCATGTTTGCATTTTTTGTTTATCCTAGTTCTAATCTTATGTTAACCAGTAGAATTAATGAAGTAAGCACTATATCAGATCCTTATAGTCAACAAAGTGCTATAAAAATGACAACTAGTGACAAGTTTCCCTCTAAATGTGTTTGTATTGATGAACAAAAATGTAAAATGCTTAGCTTTTCTACATATTTAAGAGATGACAAAGAATCAGTACCTTTGTTACATGATTTAAATATTCGCACTGTATGTAAAAAGTTATATCTAAATAAATAAGTCTTTCTAATAGTTTCTATCATTTTGTGATCCATAATATGCCAACTATACTTTTTTACAAAAATAGAAGTTGTCGCGAAAATACAACATATATTTCAGTTCCAATAACTTCTGATATGAATATGTTTATTTTTAGAATTATACTTGGAAGTCACAGAAGCCTAATAAATCAAAAATCCTCAACTAAAATTGTAAAACCATTTTTATTAGTGTATGATTTATTACTGATATTTGGTTGTCTAGTAAATAAATTTGAAATGAATACACTGATTACAATAAGAATGGCGAGAACTAATCCTATTAATATGAATGGGAAGTTAATTATTGTTTGTTGTTTTGTTATTGGATAGTTGTAAGTCAATTGTGAAAAAAATATTGTTAGGATATAGGTACGTGATATTTCGCATAAGTTTTGGGGTAGAGAGTGTTATGGTTACCTTTTAATCCAGATAAGTACACGATTGCTATGCCTTTTAGTTTTCACAGCTAAATGATTGTATTAGGTATTTCCTGCATATATTAGATCACGCTGTAATCAGTTCAAAATTCTGAGACAGTATATAATTCATTATAATATTCAATTGGAATTACAATATTTAAGTGTACAGTTCGTTCTTAATATAAAAGATGGATGATTTTTATTTCCAATTACGCGAATGAAGTCGCGGGTCCAAACTATGTAGTATAGTCCAACTATTTTTTGCACTAATAAATAACACTACAATTCCATAATCTATTACAAATCAAATAATGATTAGAAAGCCATTGACATGTTTCATTTTTAGAATTGAAATGGAGGCAGGTGAAAATGAATGGAAAAATAACGTTTCCATTACAATATTAAATCCTTTCGATAAGTATCAGGCGTATTTAGTACCTCGATGCCAGATTTATTATGATTGACGGTCTAATTTATTGCTTCCTTACTATAATAGATATTGAATTGTACTGCAGCAGCGTAATGGGGTTACATTCCATGATTCCTGTAAAAGAAATATGAATCTGATTTCAATATTTTCATTTATACTTATTTTTATACAATACTCTCTTAGGGGAAAACTAAGAAACGAGGAACGAAAGCAATAGCGATTTTGGATAGGATTTGGCAACAACTATAAAGTAGGGTATTATGTTATATAATCTGTTGCTAACATTAGCTGAAAGAAAAATGTTATGATAGTGTCTATAATTCATCGAGACTACAATAAGTGGGCTTGTAATTAGCTCGACGACCGTATTTGCGTATTAACTGCTTCTCGTTTCATGTCCAATTTTTTGAAAAATATATAATATAAAATAACACATGACGTTAAGCCCCACCCTGGTGTTTTCTTACTAAGTTACGTACACATCTACGGACGACAATGAAATAAAAACTAAATTAATAGACTAAACAAAAATTTCTAAACCTGTAATAAAGATAACCGAGTCAGTCCTGGAATCTCAGCAAGCTACGAACGAGGATAACTGATCAATGTGCCAATCGTCCTGTCGAAGCGTAGGTACATATTTCTGTAGCCGCGTCGCATTGCGCCATATGTATTGATATGTAGGTGGCTTCCAGAGCGGTCACTGTACCGCAGGCTCATGTCAGACGTGGCGAAGGGGTGGATCGTGGAGCTTGGTTTATTTAACATAGCTTATCCGGAAAACGCGATTATTGGTGTAATAAAAGAATAGATTACAAAAGGGTTTAATGAGATATAAATATTCTAGATACATCGAAAATAATAGAATATATTTACGAAATTTAACGACAAATCCATAAATATTTGTACAATGTAATTAGCATAAATGGAATAATAATATAACCTCGTGTGTTATTTTACCTATCAATAATAAAATTCGTCTTATTCAGATTTAAGTGTCCCGAATTATACGTAAATTCTTAAAATCTACAAAAGTTATTAATGTTTCCGCTGCTTGGCTAATATTTAGTCATTTCTACTAGCATTATCACTGCAAGTCATCTCTTGTATCGTACATCTTTCTAATTAAATATCAACTTTATTATCATGCCATTAATTCCTCTTAACATTTTCAAACCAAGGTGTATGTTTTCCCTTGCATCTTATAATTTCACTTATGTTTAAGGATTAAAAATGTTAAAACATTCTTTTACATAATAAGAGACAAGTACCTACGAACTTCATACTTGCGGTATTTTGTAGGTTTTGCGGTAAGTGGATTTTTTAATGGGATGTGGATGGCTAAGGGCCTACGCACACTTATTCAGCTCTATTCAGCTTATGTCCATATAAAACAAAGATTTTGTTTGGAGACACGTACGCATTCGTTCAGCTTTCCGCGAATATAAAATGATGACAAGTGTGTTTTATCATGCGAGTGCTGTAGATAGAGTTCAGCGCTATTTTGTCGCGTCCAGCACTGTCATAGCTAACACGCTATGACAGCTTTCTCATTATTGCGAGGCTGTACGCGGCTGATAGAAGAATAACTGAATAGAAGAATAAGTGTGACCAAAATCGTTCAGCGAAACGCGAATAGAGCTGAATAAGTGTGCGTAGGCCCTAAATCTGAAAGTAGGTATTAGAGAATAATAAAAATAGCTCTATGTAGTCCCGTGGCGGGTTTTATAAAAAAAATTAAATTGTGTTATTTGTGAAAAGAAAATAGATTTATTTAGCTGGGAATCGAAATACTTGTCTATTTCGTTTCCTTCCACGATTATTAAATTAAGCATTTAACTTGTCTCTGCAGATTGATCCAATGATAATAATTTTATTATTCGGCGTATTGTTAGCCAGTGAATAGTATTTCAGTCACAACGTTTCTGCTTCACTCAATGATAACTATGATAGTATGATACAGCTCTCCGAACAAGGCGCGTCTTAAGAAAGCCTGTGCCATTATTTCTCAACCCCTATTATGTCGCGATCCCCGAAAAACCCAAAAAGTTAATATAAGAAGTCTTGGGACCCATTCTCTATAAAATGACATTACGTGGTTAATAATTTTAAAGGACGCTATAAGATTTATCAAATTTCCAGAGGGAGAATTAATTATTTAATTGTAATAATATTGTATATTTGTACTAAATAAACATGTATTTTTTTCAGTGATTTTTTTTATGTTGTTATAACGTGGTAATATTTAATTACAAGCCTACGATACATTTTATTTCTTGTATAAACGAATCCATCTACAGAGGTATTATTTTGGAAACAGATTTGCGACCCCTTTAGTAACAACCGCGAGCCCCTCAAAGGTCGAGATCCCCAGCTTGACAATCAATGGCCTACACATTTTCGAGACTTTCCCTAATCGGGTACTAATGTGTGCCTCCAATGAAATACTGTTAAACGAATATTAGTAATGTATTGGATAGTTATTATTATTTATTCCGGTTACTAACTAACTTCTCTTGATGGTACCACAAAGTTCTTAAAAATATAGCTACTATAAATACGGTAATATTCCGTTTATAAGGTTTGTGGCGACTACTAATTTTTTGGTAAAAAAATTAATTATACGTGATCATTATTGTGATATCCTATTTTGACCAAATAGGTCAGATACTGGCTGATCGTGGAGTCAAGTCCTCGAAACAGTTCGTTCTTAATATAAATATTCATTAATAGGTCAGATACTGGCTGATCGTGGAGTCAAGTCCTCGAAACCGATGCGTATATGAAGAGAATAATGAATGTAGAACCACGTCAGGTCTGTAAAGACAGAGATATTTGGCACTCGGTGCTCTCAGCTTACCTCGTAATGAACCTGGCGTATTGGTAATAATAATGTGATAATTTTTTCTCTTATAATTATTAGTACAGTAAATAACAACACTAATTAATATGTTATCTGGTATTACCGTTGTTAGTTACAATACTTCGCGGTAATGGCTTGTCATGACGACCTGTTTAAAGAACTGTTCGCTAGGTAAATAATGTACTTATAGATATATATTTTAGGAGCAAAACAACCCCTATGATGTTAGGTACGACAGTACTACGGTTCTAAACGAGCTCAAAAACTGATTACTATTCCCTTGAGGATTAAGTTACGACGCCTCGTGACTTGGCATATTTTCCTACCACACTGCGGCAGTGACAGATGCAGTATTTCAGAGTTGACCCCTCCTCGTAAGATTGTAGTAGTTTCGAGATATTTATGCAAAGAGTTTCTTTGTCGCATATAAAGTTAGAGGTTTATGAGTAATATTAGTTCGTATTATGGTTTGCCAATACGTCTACGGCTTGGGAAAATTCTTTCTTCCTTTCTTTCTTTCCTTTTAGCAAAAAATGTTACTTTTACATCAAGAGTTATATATAGTTATTTATATTTTAGATTGATAGAAGCGTTTGGGTAGATATAGTTATATAACAATACATTTCATTTAGTGATTTTAAAAAAAAGATTGTTAGTTGTATTCAATGTTGTGTACATTAATGAACAATAATAATAATGAAATAACATAACTGGTGAAACGTGGGAGTGTACTACACTCCTCTGCCTACCTCTTTGGGGATTACATGCGTGATGTTACGTTAATAATGAAATACTTTCTGAGGCGATTTCAGTAAATAATCATTGTTTTGGCGACCTCCTTGACCTATGTAAGTAGGTTGGAGTCGCCGCCTTTCAATAAGGCGTGGCCGATTTATTGACTCATTGTAGTTTATGATTACTTTATAAAAACCGCTAATAATATAATGGAAGTGTCCGAAAGTCTTTTCTCAGTAGAATTGTGATGGCTTGTACTAATTAACTCTCGTGAGTCGAGTCCATTGCAGACTCATTTCGCTCTATTGATTTTTCACGGCTCTTTAAAGGCCAGGCTTTGTTAATGTTTTAAGTGTGTATAATTAGAGCGCAAGCGTTCTAGCGTTATGGGAAGTAGGTTTAAAATCAGGGCGGCCGACAAAATATAACAATATAAAACTTCGTCTCATTGGCGATATTTACTTTATCGGCATAATTTTGAATAACGGGAACTAGGGCAGGTAGCCTCGGAATGTGGGTAACCTAAAATATATCACGTAAAAGGCAGTCACGCATTGCGGACATTACACTAGAAGCATTTTAAATTCACTCGCCTGTTATTAGTTGTAGTTTAGGTACCTAATGATATCGTCGATTCTGTACTTGCTTAGTTATTACAGTAACTTAAGGTAACGTATATGAACATGATGAACACTAGTGCTTTGCACAGGTCTCCCTTGTATAATAGGCTGCAACGCCTTTAGTGTCTCGCTACGGCGCCGTATGTATTCAATGTACAAAGAAATTGACATAATATTCTCCCTTGTTGCGGAGTCATTGCTCCGGTACAGATTTGATATCAATTTGAGATATTACGAAACCTTAGCTTTATGTAATTAAAACGACCTCCAACACAGATGAATCGCCTGTGCCAAGATTAATCCATATAAATATGGTTAGTTGAAAGAAGTATTTTTAAAGTACTTATAACAAAAAGTGATGAGTCTTAACACTGAATATTGCAAAAATGATCAAACTGACTCCTTTTCCAATAGGTGTGTAACAATGCATTCATTATTATATAGCTCCATTATATGTTTCCGTAGTTTAAGTCAACTATTTCAAGGAACACTGCGTAAGTGATTGTTATGAAACCAATTTCATGTTACGTAAATAGGTTCCATTAAAAATTGGTTGTCCTGAGCTAATAGGTACTCGCTGGAAATAGGTAGGTTCTACTCTTGACTTGAATAGATGCAAACGACTTAATAATATCGTTTATGTTCGTGACCATTAAACATGAAGGATGTATTTAGACAGCTCTGTTTTCATATTAAATAAATAATCAAGTCTGAGAGCATATTTTCAGGCAAACAATTTTTTTATTGCTAGCTTGAAGTTTAACATTTTGCATGAATTTATTGAAGATATAATAAGTATGTTCATAAGATTACAAAAATCAACTTATAGCATAATATAACACTTGTATATCTCTTAATAAAATTAAAAGTTAGACAAAACAATGGTTTTTATAATGTATTTTCAAAGCTTTAAAATCACAGATAGCATCAGGATCAACAGGACTGACTTATTGAAACTATAATATATGGAGCTCAATGTTAATATATTTTAAAGGATAAAACAACACTTCCCATGATTAGTACAAAGTAAAATTAAATATATTGTTAGTTTTTTACATAGGTAAAATTTATTTAAAAGTACAGAACATATGAAGGACTACACACTGAATTGAGATAAAATACTTATTACTGACTTTTAAAGAATGTAAGCCACTTTTAGTATTCACAAATGAACTTATTGCATTGATTAATAATCATTTGGCAGACCAAAAGAGATTTTCCAACAGTGCATAGGTCATTAAACCTAATTAAATATATAAGTGAAATTTGGAATAGAAGCTGTAAGAAAATCTGCAATTCGACTAGCCACTACACCTCATATACCGAAACATTATGACTAAGAAAGTTTAATATGTGATGTTCCAGCATACAAGTTCAGCTGCATGCAGGCAACATGGGGCCAGCATACACCCAAATATAAATTAATTTTAAGTATAGTTCATAGATAGTAATTTAATATATTTTGTACAATAAAATACAATTAAGTACAACTTGTAGCAAAGATATTAAAGAGAGTAATATTTATCTCAAGTGTTAAAGCTGCAATAACGTGTGTGTGCACAAGGCATATTTACAGCACACACGCACGGCAACAACACATAGTGTGCTCAAACACTAGTACATAATTAATTTTATTATTTCATAGAATATAAAGACACGCCTAAGCTGAGAACTTCACTTTACATGTTTCAATGCATGATTAGCCAATGAACATGCTTGTATTCCACTAGCAGATTGCTATTAAATAATACATTGATCGTCGCTTAATATCACAGCTAATTATGCTTTGAAAATCATAGACATGTCTAATTTTCACTAATGTAGATAACAATGTAGAGTATAAGTAGACAATCTGAATAAATTTACATTACAATATCATGTCTTTTCATATGAAAATTTTAAAATTACATTACCAAAAATTAAACAGTGCAGCGCATTATAAATAAATGTGCATACCTTAATATTTAATTGACTAAATAAATTTGTTGCCTGCAGATCTGACATATTTTAAATATCGAGAGGTAATATCTTAAGAGAAATTTTAATTTCAACTATTGAAAAAAAGTTAAATCCAAATTTTAAAATTTTTAGTATCTATCATGACAATTCCCTTCAAATCCACCTTGGTTATATAAATGTGAAATATCATCCCCATAGCTGAGTCTCCTTCACACATATTTCACTGCCACTTTGAATGTGGATCAAATATAAGGATCGAAGAGAAGTATTAGCTAGCACTTCACGAGTGTGCGTTGCTGTTAACATGAGGCTTCTTGTCCTGCGGCTCGGGCGTACGTTGCCCATCACGCCGAGGTGGCATGCGCTCATTGATGGCATCCAGGCCTTTAGCTTCAGCGAATGATGTGATTTTATGATTTGGAGAAAAGCCTTGCAAAGCATTTTTCAAAGATGTTTTGCCACCAGAAAGAGCACCCAATGGCAGAGCACCAGTGGGAGTCAGTCCCTTCAGTTGCAGAACTGATTCACTCTCCTCTCGGAGAACAGAGAAGACATGAGCCATCTTTCCGATAGCACGAATTTTGTTCCTTATCACTTCTTTCCTGAGATTGGCTTCCTCCAGTGCATCATCTCCTTCTGTCATCAGTTCATCATCAGAACAGATGTTCAACACGTTGACCAGCATCTCTGTCACCTTCTCACCAACAAACGGAAGGGACCAAGTAAAAACATCC